>ML777925.1:1077896-1093557 GCA_009831015.1 Picea engelmannii | reverse complement strand
GATTCCATTGGTTCTGATATGGTTGTTGTTGTTGTGGAGGCCAAGGAGTCCACATTGACAGATCAACAAAGGGTGGGTTAGTTTGTTGCATGGGTGGGTAATTCATTTGATTTAGATATTGCATTTGATTATAGGGAGGGTAATTCATTTGATTGAAAGAAGGATAGTTATTCGAACGATTAGAAGATGTAAATGGCATGTTAGGATTCATACCTTGTCCTCGTGGTTGCCATTGCCTTCTCTGTGTCAACAGATAGACAACTTCAACTTCTTCATCAGTTGGTTGTAATGCTGCCTTGATTCCTGGTAGAGAAGGACATTGTTGAGTTTCATGATCTTTATCACAGATGGTGCAGATTGGATTTTTGTCCAATGGACATTCCCTTCATGGGTGCTTGTCTCTGCATTTAGAACAAAAGATGGACAAAGCTTCTTCTGCTTCTGCTTGCTTCTTTTGAATCTGCAGGTGTCAATTTGTGAGGCAAAAGAGCTTAACATTTCAGTTTTAAAACCTTCAAGTAAATTACCTATTTCGGCTCTTGTTTCTCCCCCACTAGCTGATTTTTGGACTCTTGAAAATGTGGTATCCCTGCTATTTGATCTATTTCTTAAAGCTCCTCTTGAACATCTTTTACATAGGTTAACAATTTCATCGTATGATTCCTTAGATATGTCCCCTTTTCCAAGCATATTCGGGATATCTAGACAGTCATCTCTTACTCCTTTTAATAATATAGTTTTAAGAATATCTTTACTTACATTGGGGTGACTGGATCTTTGTAGATTATACTGTAGCCTTTCTACAAAGTCCTCCAGATTTTCATCCTCTTTCTGCATCATCTTAAATAGTTCCTCCCTTTTTTCTCTTGTTTGGAAATAGTCCTGGTATTTATTCAGGAATTTTTGTTTCATTTGGTCCCATGTTGTGATTACATGGCCTCCAAGACTCGTGAACCATCTTAGTGCATTTCCTTTCAATGTTGTTGGAAATAGTTTTAATTTTTTAGCATTGGAAATGTAATCATAACTTCTGCATAATATATCAAACTCAAAAAGAAATTCATCAGGTTCCTCTGAAGAAAAACCATGAAAGTTAGGTAGCGCTGAGAGTGGAATGTTCTTCATGGGAGCTATCCCTCTAGGAAGATCACCAATAGGAAATCCTAATGTGGAGAAAGAGTTTTCATCATTTACCTCTCCTTCAGGACCTGCCTGTTCTACATGATGCAATTCTTCATTGTACTCATCCATGTTTTCTTCTGTCTGCTCCCCTGCTATACTTGCTCTGTCCTCAATGTTTCCTGCTAGTTTCTCGACTGTCTCAGGACTCCAAACTTCTTTCCCCGTTTCAAAGATTGTTTGAAATGAAGGTTGGGATTTTGGTTTCCGAGAGTTTGGTTGTTGAGTAGCATATTCAAACTTTGATATAATCTTGTCAATATAAGTCTTTCTTCCTCCTATTCCTCTGCCCCTGCCACCTATAGGGTCATTGTCTTTGGGGTCTCTGTTTCCTCTCATGCAATCTTTGTATCTGAAAAATCATAAGTTCTTTTGAAATCTATAATTACCTTCCCCGACAACGGCGCCAAAATGTTGGTCACTATAATTGCTTATTTAACTAAACAATCAAGTGCTACATAAATTGTGAACCCAGGGAAGTCTGTTTATTTCAAAGGTAATCACGCACTATATATGCTCAATCTCAAAAGCAACCTAGAGTTGTAGTAAAAATATATTAGTCACACTTTTTCCTTGAACAAACTGAAGTTCTAACTTGAATTACAGGAAAGCAATCTACCTATTGTAGAGTTCAATGTTTAAAGAAATAATTGTCCAAAGAATCCTGGATTACATTAAGAAAATAACAACCTGGAAAAGAAATCTTTCAGGACACTGCAAAAAGGAAAGACCAGCTATTTTGTAACAGAGAATAGGACCCTATTCCCAAAGCAGGAATCTTTAGCAACTATTTCCGATCATCACAATTTCATGAACTCATCACTAATCAAAATGATTGACACACACTGAAGGATGACTAACTCTTAACAGAGAACAGGACCCTATTCCCTAAGCAGGAATCTTCAGCACCTCTTTCCTATTAGCACACTTTCATGAACTCATTACTAATTGAAATAATTGACACACACGGAAGGCTAACTATCTCTTAACAGGGAACAGGACCCTATTCCCCAAGCAGGAATCTTCAGCACCTGTCCCTGATTATCACTCCTTCATAAATTCACCAAATAGGATTGCTAACTAGAATGATTAAAAATTACCCAAGCATGAATCATACGAAAACAATGTAATAATCAGTAAAGCAGAGTTCAGTAAAGTAGTGTTTCAGCAAAACAGAGTTCAGTAAAGTAGTGTTTCAGCAAAACAGAATTTAATCAAGGCATGAACAGAAATAATACTAACACACTACAAAGCTAATGGTTGAATCTTGTGAAGAAGGTGGGCCCTCCCTTCTCACAAGATTCCCCTAAAATGAAAGGAACTAGAGAGAAATGCTCAGAACAGTCTTTTATTCATCTGTCAACTGTATCATATTACAATCTGAAGTAAAACACGTCCTTCTCTGTAAAATCCTTTCTTAGCTAAAACGAAGATCCTCTCTAATGATTATTTCCTCTTATTTAAAGAGAAGAATCCCCTCGATACAGTTTGATCATCAAATTACATCTGTACATCTGAGTCTTATTCTTAGTCAGATCAAATCTCTATACTGGGATAGGACATCCCAGTCTCCTGCAACAGAATGCTATTACAATAGTTGAAAAGGTGTTGAGTGGGGTATTGTTGCTTCAGCTGGAGTAACATCTTCTTTATTTGTCTTCTCATTACTATTGTTGTATGTTGTTTCAGCATCGCAAATCTCGGGCTATTTCAGCAACGGGATTTGTGTTCTGACTATTTTAGCACGTGGTCACATGGAAGCGATGGTTAATTCTGGCTCAAGGTACGGCTGTTGTGGTCAATGTAACAGCTTTGTTGCTATTTCAGCATCGTAGACCACAGAGATTGTAACAGCTTCTTCTTATGCGCGTGTTTTAGCATTGTAGACCACGGAGGGTGTAACAACTTCTGTTTGAGTTGTTGTTTCAGCATCGTAGACCATGGAGAGTGTAAGTTGTTGTTTCAGCATCGTAGACCATGGAGTGTAAGTTGTTGTTTCAGCATCGTAGACCATGGAGAGTGTACGTTGTTGTTTCAGCATCGTAGACCACGGAGTGTAAGTTGTTGTTTCAGCATCGTAGACCACAGAGTGTAACAACTTCTTCTTGTGTGAGTTGATGTTTCAGCATTGTAGACCACAGACTATTTCAGCCACAGGGTTTGTGTGCTTTTAACTGTTTCAACAACGGCCTTCAAACAACAATGCTAATCTGCAGTTCGAACTGTTTCAGCACTTATATATTTCTGATCAACGGTTAAGTACGAGAATAATGTAAAATTATATGCAAAACAGATTAAACATATAGTAAAGAGAAGAGACGTTGTATACCTTTGGAAAGATAGGGTAAGGTGATAATGTGAGTTTAAATGTGAGTGAAACAAGGGTGTAAAGGTAGAAAAAGGTGTGAGCAAAAAGCTACATTGTATGGTTCTAACAGGGAGAGGTATCAATTTCCTACCCCATTTGGGTTATTTTAGGTCTTCTTTTTGTTTATTTAACCTTTAGGTACCATAACCGGCCCAAGACGACCTACAGGAAACCGAATTCAAAGCTGATTTCAAGGAATTTCATCAGGAATTTTCTTCACGACCATGTGACAAATGTGCATAGGTTTATCGGCCCACAGTCACACATCGTGTGCACGTGTGCCAAAACCACTGTATTACTCAACGCCTTATGTGCACCTGTGCCCATAAGTCTCTTTTAGTTCGCACATTGGTGCTCAAAGCGCCTGTTGTTGGGGAAAAACACCCTATGGACTAGAAAATAGAGTTCAAACTTTGCATGCATATATGACCAAATCGAAATCACTTTCTACCTTCATCCCTAGATTTAAATCCCCTTTTCTTAGTAAATGCATGGAAAAATCAACCTACCTCGTTACCGTCATTTGATGTTGATCCTCCGTTGTGCTTGATTACTTGTTCGCAATATTCCTTCCAAAGCTGACCTGCATTCAAGACGAGCAACAACTATGCATGCAGACTACTTATATACTAGTGGGTTAGAAATACAAACATATATTGATCAACCTATAAACAGTTCATGAATTGGGACGGGAAAATCAATTTCTTTATTACTTAGAATGAGTCAACTTACAAAAGTTGAGACCGGCCACCACTCCTTGAACCTGATCCTGGGATCCTCCTCTTATGTCCTTCAACTTCTTTTCTTTGAATCTCCTTTGGCATAAGGAAAGGCTAAAGGGTTGGGACAATGGGAATACATAAATGGGCAGAGTTTCTTTGCTATATATTTTCTCCTCCAAATGGGACCCCTACCCCTTCTTTTATAGGCTAGAAGGAGCTAGGTATTTGGATGAACCCTCATCCATGCATGGTCGAGAGTTTCAATTAACTCACCCATATCTTTTTGTTCCATCGAAAACTTTCCTTTTTTCATGCTTTTGTCAGTCCACGCGAGTTGTTTTGGGTTGGCCAGCGTGTACACGCGTGTAGTAATGGATTAGGGCATGTGGGCCTTTATTCAAGAGGATTTTCAAAGAKTTGTTCAGTAGTGTTTTGGAAAAGAAGGGATATGAGTTGGCCTGATTCCAGGTAAGCATGTGTGGTGCAATTTAGGGTTATAACAGATGCCCCCTAATGTGTGAGGTCAGAAGAGCATCTGATGGCCGAAATACATTACCAATCTTTACTGATGTGCCGAACAATTGAGCCCAAGGATCAGGAACCAGGAGGTGTCATCTGCAAAATAATAAATGTCTCACTGAGGCGAGAATACCCATGCTCGAGATAAAATAGAACCATGGCTATCAATCAAATACACTGTAGATCCATGTCAAATAACTATAAAGAGTAGTTGCAAACAATACACAATGGAGCTACATCTGAAAATCAGAAAGATATACATATTGAGTATCCATCTTCCAGAAGCTGATTCAGCCTGATGGCTAGAGATGAGATCTTTAGAGCTTGAGCGACAACTTCAAAATCTTCAAAACTCAAGTAGGAGTGTAATATGAGTGTACGAATTCACTACCCAGAGGTATTCGACTGCTCGTCGGTCATAGAATTGATAATCTTGATGATCAGACTGAAGGCTTCAGTGATTTCAAACAAGGACTTGATTGGATTTTTCAGGATGGTCGAGCATGAGGACAAGAGACACATTGTAGAGGGGCCGACTCAAGCTTGGTGATAAACTTCCCTTGGATAATAGCACGACAAATGATGAGACTCAGGCAGCATGTATGTTAATCATAAGTCTACAAAGCAGGAGGCGACACAAACTCTCCATATGTTTGAAAGGATAACCAAACGGTGGAGGACACAACTCTATATAGCAAGAAAAAGCTTCCTAAGGTCGTACTACATCCCATAGTCTGATGAAAAAATGGACAAATGTGCTTTATCCAAGGGCAACTCATTATGCTTCCAATAAAGAAAATACTTTTCCCTTCCTCTTTTTGGGGTATATTTGATTTTTTTGTTATTTTCAATATTTGTGGAATATTACGTTACAAGGGAGCACCGAGTGTTGCAAACATACAAGTTCAAGGCACAAGGACAAGACTGATGTTCTAGTAGAAAGATACTTGGGAAAAATCCTCTGGTGGCCAAAGGTGTTTAGACATAGAAGAAAACTGTCACAAGGCTGGTGTATAAGGTATGAAAATGTGGTTAATAAAACACACAATGGTAACATCCTTCGATGTAAGTTTAGCGAGCCCAAAGAAGGTAATCTCGGTGGTTTTTCATATTTAGAGAGTCTGAAAAAACATAAAAGGAGGCTCCATTGGGATATCTTTTTCGGAGATAGTCTAGTCGGTTTGAAAAAGGGTAAACTAGCACCGATTAGACGTCGATTCAAAACCATTTTAACGAGTGTGACAAGGACAAGATCACTCGGCCATTTTTTCATTTTTAAGGAGTCTGAAAAAAGCTTAACTATGGACTCCGCCAAGAATGTTCTTTTGGACCAATTTAATGAGTGTGAAAGAATAAGGTCACTCAACAATCTTTTCAATTCTAGGGAGTCTGAAAAGAGCTTAACTATGGACTCTGTGGGGGTTCTTTCTTTGTAAGTTTAGTCCCTCAGGACCCAAAAAAGGGATAAAATTATAACTGAGAGTACTCTTCTAATGAACAGAAGTTTCATAGAGTATACCTTTGTTTGTACAGATGACCTTCCGGACCGAAAAAGGGGTAAACTATCGTCAGACAGACGTGACTTCAAATTTCAATTTAACGAGCGTGAAAGGCCACAAGATTGCTCGGCAATCTTTTCATGTTTAGAGGGTCTGAAAATGGATTAAAAGAAGACCCGTTTAAGGAACGTTCTTCTGGACCAATTGAACGAGTGTGAAGAAACAAGGTCACTCGGCAATCTTTTCATCTTTCAGGAGTCTGAAAAGGGCTTAAAGAAGACTCCATAATGGTTACTTTTCTCAATTAATCCAGACGAGATCAAAAAGCATAAATGCAGTCTCGTCAGATGTTGCTTTTGGATATCAAAGCGAGCTTGAAAAACAACCAAGGTAGCTCATGATCGACACTTTGTGGGTCGATGTCGGGTATTTCCTCGTAAGACCAGGCAAAAATGTCATGGAATTCTTTAAAAAGATCTGTATAGAGTTGAATCTCTCCGAGGGAGTAGTCAGCTCTGACGAAAACATTCTCCATGACGCCAGGGTTTCAGGAGATATTGATCGGTATAGTTTTAGTGATAGTTGCCATATTTCTCTCAGCATAAATTTCATGTCTAACTAAGAGATTAATAGGACAAGGCCGATCTCCCATCATAGTCACGATGAATTCTCCTGCTTCGATTCGGCTTAACTCTGGGAGGAAATATGATGTGTGATGAAGATATTCCCAAGGTTTGTCCAGAATAGTCATTGCTTTGATTACTACTTCGTCAGAGGGAAATACTAAGTCTAATGAATCGGTGTTGGCGAGAGAACCCTGAGCCCAAATAGGCTCTACAAGTGGAGATAACTCTTGTGCAGGAGTTGGATTAGTTTTAGCTGAAGCTTGCTGGACTAAAGAGTATGCTACTTCAGCGGTGGACAAGGGCATGGACATACCTGAGTTCCCTATCTCATCCATCGTGGTCGATGAGGAAGGAAGAATCCATGGATCCTCGAAGTAAGTCGTGCGGAATGACGAAACTTGAAAAATCTCAACCTTATTATGATTAGATATAAATTTGATATCGTCGTGAGGAGGTGGGTAATTGAAGGTACCCATCAAGGATGGGCATAAACCAACTCCTACGTTAATGACACCTAGTTGAGGATTATCAATCATTAGGACCATGGATGCCCCCAAAGTTGGGTCAGGTCTGGAGAAGGACAATTGATCAATGGTCATTAACCGGCCCTCATGTGGAAAATACAAGACCTGGAAAACTGTAGCAACCACAGCTTGCATAGCATAAGTCCAACTCCATCCTAACAAGAGGTTATAGTCAAGGGGAGCATCGACTACCTCTACTTCGACACACACGGTTTTCCCTCCTAACTGCACGGGGAAAGAAGGAACTATGCCATGTGGCCGGACCAAATGATCGTCGAAAGCAGTGAGGAGAGTAGATGATGGAGACAAAACGGGCTAGCCAATAGCCTTCCAACATGCCAACAACATAACGCATGTCGAGGCACCCTCGTCGACCACTGTGCAGAAGATATTCTGTGTAAAAAAATTTGTGGGGTAAGCCACTACTATCTGAAATGCTACGTGGTAAGGCAGACAAGGTTTTAAGTCAGTTGTATCTAACATGATGGTACCCGGATTACAAGTCTCAGTAGAGTCCAAAGTGGTTAACAAGGATTTTCTCTGAGAAGGGCAACTTTGGAGGACCTCCAAAGCAGACATCGCACAAGGGGTTTGTGATAAATCCTCCACCACAGAGTAGTTCTGGGTGGCCCTTGCGTTTGCGTTATGAGAAGATTTTTTAAATGCACTTTTCGGAATGCGTGTCATTGTTTCCCCCAATGTCTTCTCAATCTGTAGAGGAAGAGATGGGAGGTCAGCTTCTTTACCCTTCACATAAGCGCTTGGTTTACTATAATTGTGCACTCTAGTCGATATGAAAACATCACCCCTAACCATATATACATTCACGGATGAGGGATTGTTCAGAGGCGGGCAGGTTTCTTGGTTGCCCCCTTCCATGCTTGCAGAGGATTGAGTTAGATTTTGCCCATGTTGAAAGGGATTAGTCAACACTGCTTCCTGTTGTTACGTGACAAACGTTTGGGCCTCTGCAAGTCGAGGACATAGATGGGTCGGGTGGTCTTCCATGCATAAGTTGCATGGATAACTCACCTTCCATTTTTCAGTGTTGTCCCCGCCAGCATTATCGTTGGGATTTTTATCCCCCTTACCCTTCTTTCATTGTTTTTTCTTCCCTTCAGGCTGTTGGGTGGCTTTTGGGTTAGTCGACTACACAGTGTGTACTTCTGACGTTTTGGTAGGGGGGGCAGCCAAAGAAGTAGTTTGGCTGGACGTTGTGTGTTGTATGGGTAACTGTTGCAACTGCTTTGTCAATTGCTCAGTGGGCTTGGTTTGTGCTGAACCGACAATACCATCAGCATGTGGTCCAGCTCTCTGTCTAGTTTTATCCAGTATTGAACATGGTGCATCTAGAAAGATGTTGTATAATAAACCAGACTAAGAATAGATGAGCTCAAATTGTTGAGCCCTCATGATGGTGTCTTCTTCAGAGAAAAATCCTAACGTCGCAACATATTTGGATAACTGTGGGACCAAAGACTTAAGGAACCACTCAAGCAGGAATGCTAGTGGAACTGGTACCTTGATTAAACTCTTTCAGCGTCTCCATTCTTGGATGTGATCAGAGATATGGTCCGTTGTTGTCTATTCGAAATTAGCGAGTAGCTCTATGCCAGTGTCGTATCTCATAGGTAACTAGAAATGGTTAAGGAAAGCCATCGCCAGTTCGCCAAAAGAAGAGTATCTTGAGTGATCGAGCTCAATGTACCATTTCGCGACACTCCCAATGGGAGTACATTGAAACAATCTCAATTGTATGGAGTCATCTTTCAATGAGTTAGATGAGCACCAAAGATGAAAGGTAGTCACATAATCTCCTGGATCTTCGTTAGGCTTGGCTTTGCACTTCAGAATGTTCGAAGGCAACTTCGTCGGCATAGGAGGCCAATGTGGATCATGACAAATAGGGTCATTCAACAACCTTGTCAAATCTAGCAAGTGTAAAGTTGCCAAGAACGGTAGTTTATGTTGCTGATGATAACCTGGGAAAAAGGGTCAAGGAGTTTGACTGGCACCAGGTTGCCAGGAAAAGTTTGGCTGCTGGCCTAGATTCTGGTAGAAACCATGGCCCTGGCCAACGTAAGGATTTTGCATATGTGGAGACATCATCGGCTGATTTCCCAAATAGGACATAGATGGTTGGGCATGCATTGTATTCGAAGGACTTTGGGAAGGATTACCCCATGCCGGTCCCGTGGGGATAGGCATAGTAGTTTGTCCAGGGTTCCATTGATTGTGGAAAGAATTACCCCATATTGGCATTCCGGAGGAGGGAACGGATCCTTGCCCTGAATTCCAAGGTCCTGCTAGGTTTTCCCCCTGTGCAGGAATAATACCCTGCACAGGAGTAGTTTTTCTAAAAATGGGGTTGCCCCCAGTCGGGAAAGCGGCTGACGAGAAGGTGTTGCTACCAAACGTTCCATTCCAAGAAAATGATGTCGAACCTACTGGCATACTATGCGAAGGTGGTCCTTGACTCCCCGTTCCAAATAAACTATTGTGTGTAGGTTGCCCAGCGGATTGCTGATGCGAGCCACCGAGTGAAGGGGATGAAGGAGGGATATGACCTCCTTCGTAATGAAAAGCGTTAAAAGGGATAGGAGTGCCCCGAATGTGACTTTGCAGAGAAGAAATAGAGCTCCCTATCCCTAGACCCATATTCTGTAAAGTGGAGTAGGAAAGTATAGGACTTGTACCCGAACTAGGCATTTTGTATGAGAACGAAGGGCCTGTCGCACTAGGTGTGAAAGGGGTTGTGGTCGCCGCCAAATATGGGTTCAGAACACTATGCGAAGTAGTGGTGGTCGAGCCCATGGTGACTCAAACCATTGACAGTGGGTTAGGAGATGAAATCTCTCCTGTGGTGACAACCATGGTGGGAATTGTAGAATTCCCAGAAGGAGTAACAACATTTGTTTCCATTGTTGTGTGTGACACTATCTAGTGCTCATAAAATTCAATTGGTACAATAAAAGGTGCCAAGAAATCAGTGGTTAGGGTTTCAACTGGGACAAGAGCAGTTGCTTCAAGGTCCAAAATGGTCAATTCCTTTGGGGGTTGTTTGGGCACAATGGTTTGTAACCCGGTCGCTTCAAAAGACCCTTGTTGGTCTAGCTTCCGCCTTAAAGGTGGCGGGGGTGGCTCCGGTGTAACCAACGATAGACCAAGAAGCCTTCATGACCGGTAGAGCTCAGGATCCTCCACTGTGTGAGAATATCCAAGGCACTCTAACGTAGTCTAAACACTCAAAAGTAACACGCACTACAAAAGAATCCCTAGAAGATAAGACAAGCAAACACTAAATTAATTGGAAGAACAGTTACAACAACCAACACTAGAGTAACTTACCGGTGCAAGTGAAACTCGAACACAGAAGCTCCCTTCAGGTATACTCTACAAATAATGGCCCGATATCTATCCTAGGTACCACGGTATACCCCCGCAGTCACCTGTGTATGTCCCTAACAAATATTGCCAACTAGGTTGCCAGCACGCGAACAGTCACCAAGCGGGTACAGTCGAAAGTCGGGTAGACCACAATGAGCAGGGTATCGAACCCAAAACCTATCAAGGGTATCAAGAGAAAATGGTCTGGAAGAAAAATGAGGACCTCAAATGGATTCGAGACCCACGAAGCCCCGTGAAAAATGCAAACGATGGAATCCCAAAACAAGCCCTCTATATGTGTTCTCCACTACGATTGGTCCGGCTTTGGAGGGGTTATCTCCACTAACTTTCCACACGTGACCTCATGTTTATCCCCTATGTTAGAGGGGGGTCCCGAATAACTTTCATGAAACTAGACTTAGACACTCCCTATCTCAGACTCCAATGTTTGATTTTGAATTGCCTTGAAGAGTTTCCTCTCCAACCTAATCCAAGGCCCTAGTCCTGAACTAGTTTGTGAACCCTACAAACATAAAAGTCTAGTAGATTTTAAATGTAGAATTACTTTTATGGATTTGTCTTATGTCAATGGGTATGAGGGTGAAACTGATGATGTGTAAAATATGAAAGAAAAAAAAATGAATAAAAAAGGTAGAAACAAAACTTTTACTGAATGCAAAATTTCGACAACTTTTCAAAAAATGTTTTTAATTTTTCTAAGATTTTGGACAGCAAAATCAAAGTAATTTTACTCAACTACGAGCTACTTATGATCTAAGTGAACTGAAAAAAATTATGAAATAAAAGACTTTTCCCTGGCCTAATAATGCAGAAACACACTTTTCAACCAAACAAGAAAATGAACAGATTTTTTATTTTATTTTAAATGCTAGTAAAGCAAGAAAGAAAAAATACCGACAAGCAAAAACCAAGAAAAACAATTCTGGCCTAATCCCAGATCGCAAAGAAATAGATTAACAAATCACACAATAGCAATTGTAAAACAATGACTCTCACACTTGTCTCAAAACCGTAAAAAAAAATTATTTTTCTGACAACGTTTTAAATGAGGAAAAGCAAGCTAAGGGTAAGATTAATCCTAAGCTATTGACTGCTCACATAGAGATTCAAACACCTGAGAGGAATAATTATTATCAAGGGAAAGGATGAATGCCTTACCCTCAATAAAAATTATTATGTACAAGCACGTAACTGTCACTTTAACAGCACGCGTGCGAACGTGCATTGAATATAGACAGAGTGTGTATACACGCGGGCTGACCTTGTTCAGGCCGAGTGTATATCTAAACTCTAAGAAAAAATGGAAACAGCAGACCAAACCAGGAAGAGACCACTGATATTGATAACCAGGATCCCTTGAAGGCTTGGACACTCTTTCTAACAAAAAAAGGAAAAAAAATAATAAGGAAAAAAACAATCTGAGATAGGACTATTAGCAAACAAGACTTAGACAGAATTCCATAAAACCCCCTGAGAATGTGTGATTATGACAGGGAATAGGATTATTGCCTATGAGGTTCTCTGAACTCTACACGCTAATGCTACCTCTACAGCTAGCATTCAAGCATGGGCTGTAAAAGTATAGGGCACGGGTACATGCATGCATACCTTGTGTAGGCCACGTGTACCTCTGTGGGTCCCAAAAAACACAGTCAAGCAAAAGTCAGGGAAAGATGGTATGGAAAACCAAAATCCCTACTAGCTCAGACCTTACAGAAACGAAGAGAAAAGACAGGCAAGAAAAACTAGTCTTTAAACTACCCAAAAACTAAATAAAATTCTAGGAACCCTAGAGATTCTCCCCAGTATGGTCGCCAATTCTGTTGTTGGGGAAAAACACCCTACGTACTAGCAAATAGATTTTAGACTTTGCATGTAGATATGACTGAATAGAAATTACTTTCTACCTTCATCCCTAGATTTAAATCCCCCTTTCTTAGCAAATGCATGGAAAGATCAACCTACCTCGTTCCCGGTGTTTGATGTCGATCCTCCGTTGTGCTTGATTACTTGTTCGCAATACTCCTTCCAAAGCTGACCTGCATTCAAGATGAGCAACAACTATGCATGCATACTACTTATATACTAGCAGGTTAGAAATCCAAACATATATTGATCAACCTATAAATAGTTCATGAATTGGGACTGGAAAAGCATTCTCTTTATTACTTAGAATGAGTCAACTTACAAAAGTTGAGATCGGCCACCGCTCCTTGAACCTTATCCTGGGCTCCTCCTCTTTTGTCTTTCAACTTATTTTCTTTGAATCTCCTTTGGCATAAAGAAAGGCTAAAGGGTTGGGACAATGGGAATACGTAAATGGGCAGAGTTTCTTTGCTATATTTTTTCTCCTCCAAATGGGACCCCTACCCCTTCTTTTATAGGCTAGAAGGAGCTAGGTATTTGGACGAACCCTTGGCCATGCATGGCCGGGAGTTTCAGTTAACTCACCCATACCTTTTGGTTCTGTCGGCAACTTTCCTTTTTTCATGCTTTTGTCGGTCCACATGGGCTGTTTTGGGTCAGCCAACATGTACACGCATGCAATAATGGATTAGGGCATGTGGGCCTTTATTCAAGAGGATTTTCAAAGAGTTGTTTAGTAGTGTTTGGAAAAGAAGGGATATGATTTGGCTTGATGCCAAGTAAGAATCTGTGGTGCAATTTAGGGTTATAACAACACCTCTGTCTATTCTGAGACCCGCGTACCTGTGCAAAAAAATACACATTGTAATTTTTTTGTGATTTGTGGAGAGCCCATAGCCTTCTTAAAATTGATTCCATGCATATTGTAATCTGCACCACACTTGCATTCCCTCTCCATATAAAGGGATTAGTCAAACACATAGGCACTTAGGGGTTAAAATCATAACTTTTCCTTTTTTTTGTCATTTTTCCACATGGATGACTTGCTTTGACTAAAGTTAAGATGGAATCATTCTACATCACATATAAAACTTGCATTGGGACCAGAAATTGGATATCAATCGTTGAGTATGCTCTTCTCTCTCTCTGCAAAGCGATCTTGAGAATCAGAAAGAGGTTGTGGGACAATTTCTTCTCCTTTAAAAAGACAAAATATTTAGGAGAGGACAATATCCCCCTCGGGACTCCTCTTAGTTTATTTTTCAAACACATCTTAATATTTTAACAGGCCCATACATGCCTACATACTTCAAAGATAGGATAGTGTTGAAATTTACTTTCTTAGATTAAATCACTAGGGAATTTTAAAGGTTTTGTAACGGGCCCATACATGCCCACATGTTCTCAATCTACGATAGTTTCAAAGTTTTTTTAGATTAAATCACATTAGGGAGTTAAAAGAATAGTAAGGACCCACATGTCCACATGCTAGTTTCCTAGGGACTTTAAAAATTCCGCAAGGTTGTACCAATGGAATTTAGTTAATTAGGTAATCAAAGACTTGTAAGGACCAAGCAAAGTGTTATCACTGAAATTTCGTCCGCACGTGGCGACAAGAACTCCACATCATCAAAATAGGACTGGAGTCATTTATGGCACAAGATTAATGCCACAACATTGCAAAAAGGGTCAAAAACTATACCAAATGACCAAAAATTTGAAGGGCGATTTACATCATCTGGGTGCGTGCACATATGCGCGTAATAGCATCGTACAAAGCGCGCATATGTGCACAAGGCGCGGTTGTTGGGTGATAAACCCACGCGCCTTCTAAACGGTGCATTTATTGAAATTGGTCGGCCTCCCAACCACTAATGGATCAACTCCCAAGTCGATTTGACACCAAATCCGAGCTCAATCCTCATGGTGGGCTGGTCAAAGACCTAATTGTGCCCTAAAGAGCCTCTTTTCACATTCAAAAGAGGTCACATAATAACCCAATGATTGGCTATAAAAAGTCATGAATGACCACCATTTTCTCAAGGAATTCTTCATACTGTTATGCTGCTGAGATTGCTAAGGACCCATTCTTTGGCAATAAACATTACAAGCTACATTTCATAGAGCTATTCACCCCTCTCTTGACTGAATAAGCTTGGAGTTCTTTCAACCAAATTTTCATCTTTTCATTGTAAAGGAGAGCAAGCTTTGAGGGCCTCAAGAGCCTTCCATTGGAGAAAGAAGGGACCCAAGTCCCCTTTCTTCTTTGTGCCTTTGGATTTCATCAAACAGATCAGCTTATGCATTGGTGATATTGGTCCATTTGTCTTTATTTTTCATTTGTTTTGTATGCTCATAGTTTTTATTAGTTTTAGTTTAATTCTTGTTAATAGCTTTGTTGTTTTGCTTTCTAACCTTTTACCTTACAGTTGTCATGCCTAGCAGAGCCCAACTGGGCATGTAAGAACTCTTAATTTGCTCACCTAGTGACGAATTGGGTGCAAACAGATTGGCGACCGTACTAGGGAGAAGGTATCAATTCCTCCCTCATTTGGGCTTTATTTTCTTTCCTTTTGATTTCATTAACTTGCAGGTTCACAAACCGGCCTCAGCCGACCTGCTTACCAGTCAATTCACCGAAAATTGGAGAGAAATCCATCCGGATTTTTCTTCTTGGACTTTTGACACAGGTGCGCGGGTATTCCACCCCACAGGCGTGCGTCGGGCGCACAGGCGCTTTGTACTTCAATTCTGTCAGCGCGCAGGTGCCATATGCGCATCTGTCCACACAGTAGGCCGCGCATTTAAACTAAAATTTGCATTGTAAGCTTTTGGGTGTGGGGAAAAAGCATTTTTCCTTGTTAAGAATGATGATATGCATGCTCTAAACACTGCACCACTTAGACCCCTCAACTTATAAAGGGGATAATCAAGCAAACATAGGCACTTA
>ML777925.1:1053734-1068043 GCA_009831015.1 Picea engelmannii | reverse complement strand
CCACCTGAGATGGTCCCTCGCCCACAGGCAGGACTCCCCATGACGATTCCTGTCATCACCCCCACTACCTCCACTACCCCCATACTCCCTACTCCCCCTGCTACCGCTGGGGGCAGCAGAAAGAAGAAGGAGCCCACAGCTCCACTTCCCCCCGCGCATCCCTCCACCTTGCGCATTGTGTGACAAAGAGGGTCACCAAACCAACAACTTCCCATCACTACCGGAATTACGAAATTTGATTCCCCCCAATCCAACCCCCACACCATCCATAACTACTACTACCACTCAACCTTCCAGTAGTAAAGGGTTGAAGACCAAATTCGCGTGTGCCATCTGTTCTGAATATGGCCATTACACCCATCATTGTTCAACACTACCTCGTTTCCGGCAGGCATTAGCTATCATAAGCCGATACTTTCAGAACAACCCACGCCCAGATACGTCCTCCACAACACCTATCACTGACATTCGCTATGTCACTACTTCAGTCAATGAACGCATGAGATGTCCTTGCTCTCTTTGCAATTCATTGATTCATTATACATACCAATGTCCGATGATCATCGAATATCGGCAACGTCAGTTAGCCCTTCTTCACCAACCCGCAGAAGCAATCATTGACATATCTTCACCATTTGAAGATCTCCATATCATCTCTCCCGAGCCCGAGGCACTCCCTACGCCCCCATGGTTCTTAGATGACATGTTTGAGGATGTAGCCCGTAGCCCACCCAACTCTCCCACACATCCCCTTGCGGAGACTCTCCATCCCACTACTACGGGTACCCCTCAATACCTCAATATATGGTTTATGACGAGTGATCCCTCACCCTCTCCTAGTTATACCCCCTATGTTTCCTCAGCAGGGGGCACTCACACTGTCACTGAGATCACTCCTCACGATCCATTATATTCCCGTCGTTTCCAATGCGACGAAGAAATACTGGAAGAGCTACAATGCATGGAATCTCCCTGGGACGCACTACATCATTGTGCACTCTTCCTTCTGCAGGAAACCCTCTTGCCTCCTAGCCACAATCCCATTTACGCGGTCGAAACCAAATATTTTATCCCATCAGGACCTATCGATTGGTTCAACAATCCTATTCCTGCACCCGATGCTTTTGAAGAAGGTAATCTGGCTAACATTTCCCCCACCATCAAAATCGACATTTCCGTGAAACCGGGCATCGTCGAAGAGATCATCATTGGAGCTGCTTGCACTCCTCAGGAAATTACCGCATACAAAACCCTCTTCCAGGAATTTAGGGATATCTCCGCCTGGTCATACACGGAGATGCCTGGCCTCGACCCCTCTATCGTCGAACATCGCATCGACACCTGGCCTGACATCACACCAGTTCGCCAGAAACAACGACCGCTACACCCATCCAAGGCCGCGGCTATTAAAGCTGAAATCGACAAATTACGCACGGCGGGCTATATTTACCCCATTGCTTATACCTCATGGGTTTCCAACCCTGTACCCGTCGACAAAAAACAGTGATCTATCCGCGTTTGCACCGATTTTCACGATCTCAACAACGCATGTCCCAAAGACAACTTCCCAACACCCTTCATCGATCAGATCATCGATGATTGTGTCGGCCACAAGGCTCTCTCCTTCATGGACGGATTCTCTGGCTATAACCAAATTCAAATCCACCCAGCCGATCAGTACAAAACTTCATTCATTACCCCGTGGGGTACGTTTGCGTACCGTGTCATGCCCTTCGGCCTCAAAAATTTCGGTGCAACTTTCTAGCGGGCCATGACATACATCTTCCATGATCTAGCTGCAATCATCCTCGCTTACTTGGACGACCTCACCGCTCGATCCAAGAAGCGCACCCAACACCTCGATGATTTACGAGTCATCTTTCAACGGTGTCGTCAATACAACATCCACTTGAATCCTCTCAAGTGCATGTTCTGCGTCACCCTAAAACTCAAAAACCCACCCTCTACCAAAAAACCCCCTAAAACTCCGGTACGACCCCCCGTACCTACCCTACCCAAAAATTGGAAACCTATAGCTATGCAGGATGTTCAGACCACTAACGTGAAACTCGCACGCTGCGGATCGGGTACCTTGTGCTCCCGGAATCACTCAATCTCCTTTGAATCTTCTTGAAAACTCACTGTAGCAGCAGGTACAAATGAGGTGGCAATGTGGGCCCTACAGCTATATATAGGCCTTTTTGCCAAACTTCCACTCACCTTTCCGGGAGCCCACGGCGTCCATTTTTCGAACCGTCTGCAGCCACGGCATCAGCATCCTGCCACCTACATCATGGTTGTCCATGGGCCACTTTTTACCCTGAGCCCCCGGGGCACCCTTTTTTCATATCATGGCCAGGTATGCACGCGCATTGTCACATTTATCTAATACATGTTCATATTTGTTCTTCTCTTCAGATATTGTTCACTTTGGGTATTTGGTGGTTCTCTGTTCAGGTACTTGGTCATCATCTCTACATCATTCCTTCAGGTATATACTCAGCACTGGCATGTAGTCTCTCCCACTGTTTTGCATTTACATTCCCAGTCACGCCCCCTGATTTTGGCCTTTAAGATACCCTATTTTCGGCTCTGCAGTACTCACACCTCCATTTGCATTTTTGGTACTGGTACCCGGTAGTTTTCTTACCCACATGAGTCGTCTCATTCATAACACCTTTTTTCACTTTTGACACTCATGCTGCTCTTTATTACCCTTTAGGGATGGGAGTCCCGGTAGTCTTTCATCATGTTGTGAATTAACCACATACTTCTTCTCCTCATTTTGCTAGCTTCCCATACGGACTCCCAGCACATCGTTTTATGGTCACATTATGTTCTTTACCTGCACCTCCGCAGGATCACGAACCCTCCACGTCATCCACCATCAGTTTGCCCATCTGCGAACCTACCTTCATTTCACCTACCTCATACAGAAACTCGCCAATGGGGCCCCCACCCTTCATCGGTTTTCCCAGTAATTTCTGCCCTCACTGGGGCACTCATTTCACACTGGGGCACCCGTTTCTGTATTTCTACATCTTCCCCAATTTTTTTCATTATTTATTGTACAAACGCCTTTATTTCCAGTTATTCACTTTTTTTCATCACCATCAGCGACCTACTTTCCTTTTGGCCACACGCAAACCATGTCACCCTTGGTTGGAGCATTACTTCTCATTTTTCCCCGCCGACATCATCTATGTTTTCAGAATACTACCCAGGTCACTTACCTTTACCCTCTAAATTTGTTCACCTTGTCCAGCCTCTGGCACAACTTATCCCTGATCTTGTTGTCCCCTGACACTTGATCTTGCCACATGGTTGCAGCCATTCATTCTATCATATACCCTCCAACCAAGGGCAGTCCTGAGTCTTCCTATTTCTCGACTTCGTCTATGTACCTCTGCCAATTCTCCACCACAGTAGATTCCGCGAAGCCATTTGCTTCTGGGAGTCGCGTCCTCCTTTTGTCGACATCAGCACACTTTTCCAAAAGGGCGACAGTATCTTGATTCTCATTTCCCATTCAATGAGAGATCTCGGACGACACGGGGGGAAACACCATTTCTCCCTGATGTCGTTGACCCCCATAACATTCGACGCCAACACTTTCTCATGTTGTGGTGGGTCTTACTTTGTGACTATTGTAGTTTTTTCTCATCAGTTGCCGAAGACCTATGAACTTGGTAGGGCCACCAATGCCCACATCACTGTCGTTGGTTACTTCCGCGACCATTACCGCTAGTTCAGAGTATGTTCCGTTGCAGAATTGTCTTCTTCCTTTATCATTCCGCCCCCGAGGGCGTTGCAGTTGTCTACATCAACATTTCAGAGTTACATTACACGAGCATGGGGCATGCCCGCCTCGTTTGCACACACTTGTATATTGATACACACCTTGTGGAAAGTCAGAATCTACAGGTTCCTTTCTTCTCCAAAGGATCGCTCTACGCGGTCTCATTCTTGCTCTCACTTACAACACCATCCTCAGCAAAAGAAACATTGATGGATTTTGGCTATACGTTTTTCTCCTAACCTCATCCATCAGGGGGCATCTGTTATCACTGAAATTTCGTCTGCACATGGCGACAAGAACTCCATATCATCAAAACAGGACTGGAGTCATTTATGGCACAGGATTAATGCCACAGCATTGCAAAAATGGTCAAAAACTATACCAAATGACCAAAAATTTGAAGGGCGCTTTACATCATCTGGGTGTGCGCGCATATGCGCGTAATAGCATCGTACAAAGCGCGCATATGTGCACAAGGCGTGGCTGTTGGGCGATAAACCTGCGCGCCTGCTAAACGGTGCATTTATTGAAATTGGTCGGCCTCCCAACCACTAATGGATCAGCTCCCAAGTCGATTTGACACCAAATCCGAGCTCAATCCTCATGGTGGGCTGGTCAAAGACCTAATTGTGCCCTAAAGAACCTCTTTTCACATTCAAAAGAGGTCACATAATAACCCAATGATTGGCTATAAAAAGCCATGAATGACCACCATTTTCTCAAGGAATTATTCATACTGTTATGCTGCTGAGATTGCTAAGGACCCATTCTTTGGCAATAAACATTACAAGCAGCATTTCATAGAGCTATTCACCCCTCTGTTGAGTGAATAAGCTTGGAGTTCTTTCAACCACATTTTCATCTTTTCATTTTAAAGGAGAGCAAGCTTTGAGGGCCTCAAGAGCCTTCCATTGGAGAAAGAAGGGACCCAAGTCCCCTTTCTTCTCTGTGCCTTTGGATTTCATCAAACAGATCAGCTTATGCATTGGTGATATTGGTCCATTTGTCTCTATTTTTCATTTGTTTTGTATGCTCATAGTTTTTATTAGTTTTAGTTTAATTCTTGTTAATAGCTTTGTTGTTTTGCTTTCTAACCTTTTACATTACAGTTGTCATGCCTAGCAGAGCCCAACTGGGCATGTAAGCACTCTTAATTTTCTCACCTAGTGACGAATTGGGTGCAAACACAAAGTCCACATGCAGCGAGGTGACACCTAATTTATTAAAAATATTGGCACACTTTCACTCATTCACACACCAAAGTCACTTCTCACTCACATATTTTTCATCTCGAAACGTGGAGGTTGAAGTAAGATTCCTCCAAAGGAATTCTGAAACACCCCACCCTTTTCTTGATGAAACTATCCACTCCCACTTCATTTCAAACGAGATTGGCTCACACCCCCAATCTCTCAAACAACCACATCTAAAAATTTTCTAAAAACTCACTAAGTTTTCCTCCACAGGAGGTGCCAAAAGAAATTTTTTAGTCTAGGTAGGATTTCGGGGATAGGAATCCAAATAACTCCCTGTTATCTGGTTCTCATATTTTCAAAAAAATAGAAGTTGTCAAATAGGGAAATTTAAATCCTCCAAGTCAAGTATTCCCAACACCATAAGGCAAGGAGATATCCACGAAGGGTTGAAGGCCAAGGTCCGGTTGTTCTATGCATCCCCCCTTGAGGCACCCACCTCTTGGACGGGATCCAGCCCATGACCCATTTCTTAGGACGAAAATCTAAATGTCGCACTTTGACCGAGGTACCTTGTGACCAAATTTTAGGAAATCTACCTATGTGGCAATTGTGGGCTGCAATTGCACCTTGATCGGATTTTGTGTGGCTATTGGGAAATATCGCCAGTTCTTTCGGGATATGCCCCCTCTACCCCTAATTATAACTGATTGCTTCATCCTTCACTAGTTTCTCTTTTGGTGGCTTCAAACCCCATTTTCGAGTGCTATTGGAAGGTCCAGTTATATTTGAGAGGAAGGATGTTACGTCTTTTAGGACATGAACATTTGTTTTATTTGTTCTCCCACATGAACAAAATCCACCTATCCACATATATGCTTCTTTATCAAAATGTTTTATGTATGATGCCCTTTTGATTACATATGATTTGGAAATATATTGTGAAGGTTCAAAAAATTGCAGCAAAGGCTCTTGTTTATTTATTTCTCTCACCACCATTTGCACACATTCACTAAGCTAGTCGAACATCATAGGGGACCCATATAACCCCCATCATTCTAGACACTTGCTAAATCTCCCTCCTATTCTAGAGGGAGTTCCTAGTCTTGCCAACTCATCAGATCCACCTTCTCACACCCCTTTGAGTGCCACTATCTTGGGATCAATGGTTCCACCTTACTTGGGTCCACTTCCCAAGGTCAACCATCCACTCTCTCTCCTTTACACAAAAGTGGAGGGCCAACTTCTTCTCAAAGGAGAAGTACAAACCCACCTAGTCGTCTTTAAGGGTCAGATACCCAAAACACTCACACTGTGGCTGGAATTAATCCTCCACCACCACCTAATATGCCATATTTGGCTTCCCTCAACATACCAGATCTGACTAAACTCACCAATGATCCTATATTGCAAAACCCCACATGGCCTGCAATGCCTACCAAACTCACTTCAGACATCCCCAAGTTTGAAGGAAAAGCAGGAGACGATCCTGCCAACCATATCATGACCTTTCACCTATGGTGTTCTTCAAACAGGATCATGGACGATTCCATCCGATTGAGGTTATTTCAACGTACACTCACTGGCCCATCAGCCAAGTGGTATATAGAAGAGAAATATGGGTCCCACGTGACTTTTGAATCCTTAGCCAAAGCATTTTTGACCTTCTTTCAACTACCCATTCATCATGACAATGGCCTTGAACTACTCTCAGACTTCAAACAAACCTCCTCCACACACATTGTTGACCACATCCATGAGTGCCATCGGCGACGTAATCTCTGCAAAGCTGACGCTACCCCCCAACAATGTCTCAATTGGTTCCTCAAATCACTTGTTTCCCTCCTTGCCAAAGATGTGGCCACCACCTTCCCCTAGTCTGAAGAATAATCCATTAGAAATATGATCCATATGGATATCGGTGGCCACCCACCTTTTCCAACTAGCTCAAAACAGCTTTCTAACATTTTTGGCAATTTACTATTTTTAGCAGTTTTTACTTTCGGGGCCATTTTGAGGGTCTGAATGAAGGTTTTTCGGTATTGATACCCTCAATGATATACAAAGTCATGATTGAGCCCCCAAAATGAATCTCCTCGATGATACCTCTCCAACGGGCTATCACACGCCTAAAACGGAGATCGTATGCAAAAGTTACGACCCCGGGAAGTTGATGTACTAGCTTACCCAAACGGGGCCCACATGACTTTTGGCGCTTCATTTCCTAGGGTTAGGTTTTTGAATGTTTAGGGGTTTTGGCATTCTTTCTTATTGTAAAAATTCCGTCAGAGCCTCATTTTAACCTTCTTCTTGTGAATGTGCACTTCCGTCACATCTCTTCTCAGAGACAAGCCGCCACCATTCCAGCAAGCTTGTTTCCGCTGCATTTTACAGTTTCAACTTATTTCGTTATTGAATAGAAAACCAGTTTTACTGTATCTCTATTATTTTTTGTTAAGAACCTGTTAATAATCTATATTCATTTCATTCTGCTCATAAAATCTAGATCAGTGGTATCAGAGCAGTCTGCTCCTTGTCGTCTTAATGCATGTCCCCAACGAGGTCGGAGTACAAAGAGTTGGGTCTCGAGCTTGTTTCTCTTGAGGACAGAAGCTCTCGCACACCCAAGCAACCTCCCATGGAAGGAGAAAATAAATATGACAGGACAGGAGATCCTTTCAAACTGTTGATTGAGGAATCCCTCACGCAACAGAGGAATGAGATGATGGATAGTTTCGCACAAATCCTTCGGCGACTACCAACAGGCGACGCATCTTCTTTGAACGGAGGCGCCGCCCCTTTCAAGGTACAAATAAACTTTGATATTCCTATATTTGAAGGTCAAATAGATGCATATGCTGTAGACAAGTGGTCGAATCTACTAGAAGGGTATTTTTCTGTTTATAAATTTTCGGATAGAGAAAAGATTACTTTTGCGCTCCTCAAAGCCGTTCCCCATGTCAAAGATTAGTGGGAAAATTTCTGTGAGCAAAAGGAAACAGAGGAAACATCATTATTTTCAGTCATAGCCACCTGGGAATCCTTCAGGGATGTTATTAAGGAACAATACTACCCTGTCGGAAGTTATGACGACCTGTATACCAAATGGACCACACTGCGGCAAGAAAGAGACCAAGCAGTGCCAGATTTCACAAATATCTTCCATACCTTGCACACCAAGTTGGGTATCAAATATTCAGAGAGACATATGGTGCTCAAGTATCGCGGGGCTCTTCATAGATACATCCAGATCGAAATGGAATTTTTGGACATCTCATCCTTGGGCGCGGCCTACCGATATGCCGTCAAAATCAAGCAGAAGCTCAAACAAAAGACGCGGCAATTTGGGCCTGGGAACCCCACACAACAAAAGCCAGGAAATGGCGGCCCCAACCCACTGAACAAAGGACAGAGCAAATATGGGAAGTATCAATACAACCAGTACAATCCGCAAGCAAAGAAGGACACCGGAAAGACAAAGAAAGATACTGAGAAGTGGTGTGACTTCCATAAGAACCCTTGGCATAACACTGCTGACTGCCGCTCAAAGCAGTCACTAGTGGCCAAAGTGAAAGCATTTGAATCAGATGCAGATTCTAACTCTGAGACAGAACCAGAAAGGGGAAGACGGATCATTGACGTGGAACCCAATGCCACCGTTGCTACCACCAAGCTCCAGCCTAGTGAACCAGATGAGCCAGAAGGAGAGCGCCTCTTCCATTCACAGATGTGGGTAAAAGGCACCCCACTGCACTTCATCGTTGATAGAAGTAGCCAGAAGAACCTCATCTCAGCAGAGGTCGTCAAGCGACTAGCCCTGTCAACAATGCCACACCCACAACCCTACACCATTTGATGGCTCCGCCAAGGAAGCGATCTCCGTGTTAGCCAACAGTGTCGATTGTCGTATGGAATCAAGCCCTTCAAAGACAAGGTATTGTGTGATGTTGTTCCTCTTAAAGTTTGTGATGTTCTTTTGGGACAACCTTATTTATGGAAGCGTCATGCTATATATGATTCTAGGCCTCGTAGTGTTATTATTACTTTGAACAAGAAATTGTACACGATACCCGAGGCAGTCCCACCTAGTGTTATTTCCATGATCTCTGCTAAGAAATGCAAGAAGGTCATCTCGCAAACGGGGAATTTTTTCTTCTTCATGATTCGCTCTCAGAACAAGCGAAATATCACAGCCACATCCAAGGTCTCTGTCGCCGATCTCTCCACACAGCAGAAGCAAGTAGATAAGGTCGTGGAAGAATACTCGGATATCTTATCCTCACCTACAGGGGTACCTCTGCACTACTAGGTAAAGCACCCCATCGATCTGACCCCCAGCGCATCGCTTCCCAATGGGCCAGTCTATCATCACTCTTTGTTAGAGAATGAGGAGATCAAGCGACAGATCCGAGAACTTCTCCACAAGGGGCACATCCGCCCCAGCTCATCACCTTATGGGAGCCCAATCGTGTTGGTATAGAAGAAAGATGGAACCTGGCGACTCTGTATTGATTACAAGGCTCTGAATAAAATCACTGTCAAAAACCGATACCCGATTCCCCAAATTGATAACCTCCTTGATCAACACATGTGGGCCAAATACTTCAATAAGAATGATCTAAAGTCTGGCTACCACCAGGTCCCGATAGAACAGACAGATGTATGGAAGACCACCTTCAAGTCAAAGGAAAGACTTTTTGAATGGTTGGTCATGCCCTTTGGTTTGACAAATGCTCCAGCCACTTTCATGAGGATGATGGACAATATCCTGGGACCATTCACCAATACTTTTGTAGTGGTGTATCAGGATGACATTCTAATTTACAACAAGACTTGGGTCTAACACTTGCAGCATATTCAGCAGGTTCTGCACACCCTGCGGTAGCACAAGCTATACGCCAACCTGGAAAAATTCTCCTTCGGCATGGACAGGGTTCATTACCTAGGCTACATCATTGATCAGCATGGCGTACATGTGGATCCAGCCAAGATCCAAGTCATACATGACTGGCCAGCCCCAACAACACTCACTGAGCTTCGGAGCTTCTTGGGACTTGCTAAATTCTACCACAGGTTCGTGTTGGGTTTCTCCCATATTGCATGGGCCCTCAGCCAAATAAACAAGGGTGGTGGTAAGGAAAAATTTGCATGGGGTCGGTCCCAACAACAAGCGTTCGATGATTTGAAGCAGCGCTTGTGCTCAACCCCAGTACTTTCACTACCAAACCTGCAACATCCCTTTGAGATCGAGACAGATGCTTCAGACTATGTTGTGGGCGTCGTTCTCACTCAGCACAGCCACCCCGTGGCCTATCATAGTGAGACACTGTCTGATACTATCCGTAAGTACCCTACTTACGACAAAGAAATGTACTCCATTATGCAAGCATGCCGCCAGTGGAGACATTACATTCTTGGGAAGGAGACAGTCATCCACACTGATCATAAGCCACTGCAGTTCATGCAGACACAGGGAAAAATACAGAATGGTTGCCATCAAAAGTGGTCCACATACTTGCAGCAATTCCACCTCAACATCAAGTATAAAATAGGAAGCACCAATCACGTTGTTGATTGCCTCAACAAACCGCCAGTCGTAGCACTCACCACGGTGCTAGATTCTTGCGGCCATGAGACATATGGATGGACCCAACTTTATGAGACAGACCCTGACTTCGCCACCACGTACCAAATGTTGGGTGCAAATGCAGTTGTTGATAATTTCCATCTTTAGGATGGGTTGTTATGTCATCTGGGCCATATCTATGTTCCATCAAGTGAGCGAGCGAAGATGATCTGGGAAGCCCACTACAGTCGGGCAGCAAGACACTTCGGCGTCAAAAAGACAGTGGTGATGCTATAGAAACATTTCTACTGGCCGAAACTTCGACATGAGCTTGGCAAGTATATCAGGTCCTGCACTGCCTGCGCTATTACCAAACTGACCACTAAGAAATAGGGCCTGTACACCCCTCTTCCTACTCCTGACAGACCATGGGAATCCATCTCAATGGACTACATGTTGGGCCTCCCATCCACCAAGAGGGAAAATGACTGTGTTTTGTGGTTGTTGATCATTTTTCTAAGATGTCGATTCTGGTTACCTGCAAAAAGAGCATCACAGCAGAGGCCACTGCCAAGAGCTTCTTTGAACGAGTTTGGGTACATTTTGGAATCCCACAAACCATTGTATCAGATCGGAATAGTCGATTTCTCAGCACATTCTGGTCAAGCCTCTGGTCACTATTGGACACCAAGCTCACCAAATCCACGGCCTTCCACCCCCAGACAGATGGTCAAACTGAGGTTGTAAACCGAATGATTGTGCATATCCTTCGCATGTATAATTCAAAGAACCCTCTCACATGGGATGAGATCCTTACCTATGTCCAGCATAGCTACAACCAAGCCTTTCATAGCTCAACTGGCCACAGCCCCTTTCAAGTGGGGTTGGGATTCCAACCATTGGGTCCCATAGATGTTGCACTTCCCCTTGCGGTCACTTCGACTGACTCATCTCCTGCTCCAACTGAAGCTGAAAAAGCCACCCGATTCATTGAGCAAATCCAGCACATCTGCCAATAGGTTCAGGATATCCTACAGAAGTCCAATGACAACTACAAACAGCGCCATGATCAACATCGGGTGCCGCATAAGTTTCAGGTGGGCGACAAAGTTTGGTTGCACTTGCAGAAAGAACACCTTACAGGACCCCATCGAAAGCTTCGCCCACTCCATTATGGATCGTACACTATCACCAAGGCCATGGGGGATAATTCTTTTGAGCTCAACATTCCTCCTTTCCTTGGCTTGCACCCAGTGTTCAACGTGGATCTCCTTCGCCCTTATTTCCCACCATTATTAGACACCTCAGAAGTAGCAGAACAACTGAAACCAACAGAGCTCAACCCCAACTGCATACAACAGGCATCCAATGATCAAATTGTGGACAGACAGATCAAGGGCACTTGAAAACAAAGTATGTAGCTTTATCGAGTCGTCAAAGCAGGGCAGCTCCTGCACCAAGGCAAGTGGCTCACCCGGGGCCAAATTCAGCAGAAATTTCCTCATCTAATGGGGGACCTCAATACAATGGAGACAATTTCTTCCTAAGGAGGGAGGATTGATCCAGATGGATATCGGTGGCCACCCACCTTTTCCAACAGGCTCAAAATAACTTTATGACATTTTTGGCAATTTACTATTTTTAGCAGTTTTTACTTTCGAGGCCATTTTGAGGGTCTAAATGAAGTTTTTTCGGTATTGAGCTCCTAAATCATAGCTTAAGGCATGATTGAGCCCCCAAAATGAATCTCCTCAATGATACCTCTCCAACGGGCTATCACACGCCTAAAACGGAGATCGTATGCAAAAATTACGACCCCGGGAAGTTGATGTACTAGATTACCCAAACGGGGCCCACATGACTTTTGGCGCTTCATCTCCTAGGGTTAGGTTTTTGGATGTTTATGGGTTTTGGCATTCTTTCTTATTGTAAAAAGGCCTTCAGAGCGTCATTTTAACCTTCTTCTTGTGAATGCGCACTGTCGTCACATCTCTTCTAAGAGATAAGCCGCCACCATTCCAGCAAGCTCGTTTCCAGTGCATTTTACAGTTTCATGTTATTTTGTTATTGAATAGAAAACCAGTTTTACTGTATCTCTGTTATTTTGTATTAAGAACCTGTTAATAATATGTATTCATTTCGTTATGGTCATAAAATCTGGATCACAAGACCCAACAGTTCGAACTCATTTATGCCCAGTTCGGATACCTATACATGGTACTCCTGGACACCCCAAGACCCTTTCCATTCAGCCAAGACAAACCTGGGATGTCTCACTCGGCAAATGGATTTACTGGTAACACCACACACCACAACCCACAGCCTCAACAACCACTCATGTATGGCACACCCCAATATCCGTCATCATATGGAGGAATCCCTTGTTATCCTCCTCCCTCTTATCAACAACCATACCCTGTTGCCCTGCCTCCACCCATAAGTGGACCCCCACCGGCACCCATAATATGCCCACCTATCTGTAGAAATTTCGATACAAATTAATGTATTCCTGCGATTCTCCTGATCTAACAAGTTCCGCTATTGTTAAATACAAAATCGCTTCCACTATTACTTTTGCGGGAGCAATTTAAACCACGGTCACAACAATAATGCACAAAGTGAAATATCAATAACACACAACACAAAAGTTTTACCGGGAAAGCGTAAAGCTAAAAACTCCACTATAATATATTATGTATATCATGAATCATGAAACAATCTCATACAAAACTCTAATCCAAGAGCTCTCAATACAATACAATCGTCTCACACTGTCATACACAAATTAGCAAATACATGCGCCAATTTCCGTGCCCAAACAGCCTACCTCCTCTGCACAATCTCTGCAATCTAAATTCTCACAATGAATCGAATGAATCATTTGCACATGCTCATAAGCATATCCACTGCATGTGTGAACAAATCACAACTGATAGCCAACTATCCCTTTCACCTGTTATCTCAACTGGTGTCCGTTAGAATGACATGCCTGTAGTTAACCGTGGCGAATCTTCAGTTGCATGCGAGTTAATTGATTGTGAATTAATGAATAATTAATTCACTGAACTCACACTAATACAACTAAGCTTAACTCACTTAACTACACTTGTAATTATGTTACAATTCCAAATCACTCAGTTATGAAAGAGATAATAGATTAATATTTATTGTCTAATTTGATTAAGCAAAAATTAAATTAGACACATGTTTCTTGTTGACTTTTCAACACTCCCTCTCAACAAGAAAGGGATTATCCTTCACCCCAATCATGTCTCTATGATATTCAAATTTTCTCCTGGTGAGCGCCTTCGTCAGAATGTCCGCATCCTAATCTTCCGTAGGACTGTATTGAAGAAACATGATCTTTCGTTACCCACAATCTCTGAGATGATGATACCGGATATCTATATGCTTAGATCTGTCATGAAACACAGGATTAATTGAGAGTTTAATGCAACTCTGATTATCACAATAAATCATTGTTAGATCTAAGTGAGAACCAAACAAACCAACCAAGATCTTCCTCATCTAGATAGCCTCACATGCATCTTGTCTCGCTACCATGTATTCTGCTTCCGCTGAAATAAGTGCCACGGATCTCTGTTTCCTGCTGTACCAAGAAACAGTTGTAGATCCGATACTAAAGATCCCTCCTGATGTGCTCTTTCTGTTCGTTGGGCTGCTTGCCCAATCTGCATCCGTGAAGCCATGCAACTTCACCTCATCCATCTATCTATACCATAATCCATTC
>ML777925.1:1015162-1051757 GCA_009831015.1 Picea engelmannii | reverse complement strand
TATGAGTTCTCTTCGAATTCCTTCTCTGCTGCAGAATTCTTTGAATTCATTAGAGATGTATTCTCCACCATTATCGCTCCTTAGAGCCTTCACTTGCTTCCCCGAATCTTTCTCCACCAATGCTTTAAACTCACAGAACTTTGAGAATGTTTGATCCTTCTTCTGCATGAAGAATATCCATCATTTACAAGAAAAGTCATCAACAAAAATAACATAATACCTGTGTTTTGTTGTTGAAGCAACCAAGAATGGCCCACACACATCCGTGTGAATTCTCTCCAGGATCACCGAAGCACGGTTCTCCTTTTCCTAAAAGGTGGACTTTACATACTTCCCCAGGGTGCACCCCTTGCACTGATCTGACTGAGCAAGTGTTCCCCTTGGAAGTCTAGTAGATATTTGTTGCATGATCTTCAAGGCTCCATGATGAAGATGGCCTAATCTCCTGTGCCATAATTCGCCCTCATCCCGGCTCACCATTGTTTCTACCTTGCCTATCATGGCACTGCAGCCATCTACCTGCAGCATGTAGAGATTCTTAACTCGAATCCCTATATTCTTGACTTGATCTGTTGCTTTATGTCGCAGGTAGGCAATACCACTGCTAAAAACAACATCATAGCCTCTGTCCTCCAACATTGCAACTGAGACCAAGTTTTTCTTCAAACCTGGAACATGCATAACATTTTTCAATTGAAATGGTTTACCTGACTCCCTCTGAAAGGTAATGGTACCAATACCAGTTGCACTGTATTTTCCATCATCGCCCATCTCTATAGGCATTCTGATATCTTTCTCCTCCAAGTCAATGAAAGACTCTTTATCTCCTGTCATGTGGAAGGAAGCGCCACTATCCAAATACCACACCGATCCTGATGCACTTGAAGCCATGCATGTGATCAAAGTGAATTCAAGATCAAATTGTGAGACAAGAGCCTCACCAGTTGCATCTCTAGAAACCATCTTGTTCTTCTTCTTCTGTGGACAGTTAGTAGCGAGATGCCCACGTTCGTGACAATGAAAACACTTCACTTTGGACAAATCCATCTTCTTGACTTTAGACTCAGAATTTGATTGGAATTTCTTCCCTTTCCCTTTCCTTGCCTTGGCAGTCAAAGCACGATCCTTTTCATCATCACGCTTTGATGAAGATCCATCTCTGGTGTTCCGCCTGAACTCCTCTTGCACCAGATCCGACCATAGTCGTTCCCAATCTGGCAACTTTTCCCTTCCATTGACAGAGTCTTGATAACTATGGCAACTCTTAGGAAGCCCCAGGAGTGCCAAGCTCACCAAATCATTAGCAGTGACTATTATTCCCAGACTTCCAAGCTCATCCCGACATTGGACAAACTTTGTGAGATATTTTGGAATGGTGTCGCCTTTCTCCATCTTAATCTTCCTGAGTTTATCTTTGAGCGCCAATTTCCTATGGTCGCTACTATTTTGGAATAGATCTGTCAAAACCTTCCACATTGCATATGGTGTGGTTTTCCCATGGACACTTGAGACAATGTGGTCTCGTACTCCCTCCAACAGAATCCTCCTCACCTTCTCCACTTTCTTTTTCCATGCATCAAGATTTACAGTGTCTATCGCATCCGGCTTAGGAACATCTATGTCAATGTAACCCTTCAAGCCATTGTCTTCGAGAACTACCTCCATCCTGTCCTTCCAAGCAATGTAGTTAGAGCTGCCATCGAGTGCATACTCCAACCTCAAGCCATTGAAAGACATTTTGATCTTGAAACAAGTGTCGCACCAAGAAAATATTGAAAATTTGAATGTTATCCAATCCAAAACTCAACCCCTTCACTTTCCTCTTGCCCTGGGAGGTTCGCACCCCACCTGAGAGCAATCTGAGGGAAGTTCGCACCCTGCCTGTGTATAGCCTGCGAACTTGCCTGTCCAGTTTGCACCCTGCTAGTGTATTTACCTGCGAGAATGCTCAAGAAGTTCGCACCCTGCTCCACTGTTAGGGTCAGGGAAGTTTGCACCCTGCTAATGTATTTTCCTGCGAGACTGCCAATGAAGTTTGCACCCTGCCTTTGTCTAGGGTGTGAGAATTTCTGTTCTTGAAAACACCAGAATTTTTCAGTACTAGAGTTCGCACCTGGCTAGAGGCAGGACCTGCGAGAATGAAATTATGTTCGCACCTCACTTCCGTGGCCTCCGTGGCTCTGATACCAGGTATAAATTTCGATACAAATTAATATATTCCTTTGATTCTCCTGATCTAACAAATTCTGCTATTGTTAAATATAGAATCGCTTCTACTATTACTTTTGCGGAAGCAATTTAAACCACGATCACAACCATAATGCACAAAGTGAAATATCAATAACACACAACATAGAAGTTTTACCGGGAAAGCGTAAAGCTAAAAACCCCACTATCATATATTATGTATATCATGAATCATGAAACAATCTCATACAAAACAATAATCCAAGAGCTCTCAGTACAATACAATCGTCTCACACTGTCATACACAAATTAGCAAATACATGCGCCAATTTTCGTGTCCAGATAGCCTGCCTCCTCTGCACAATCTCTGCAATCTGAATTCTCACAATGAATTGAATGAATCATTTTCACATTCTCATAAGCATATCCACTGCATTTGTGAACAAATCACAACTGATAGCCAACTGTCCCTTTCACCTGTTATCTCAACTGGTGTCCATTGGAATGACATGCATGTAGTTAACCGTGGCGAATCTTCAGTTGCATGTGAGTTAACTGATTGTGAATTAATGAATAATTAATTCACTGAACTCACACTAATACAACTAAGCTTAACTCACTTAACTACACTTGTAATTCTGTTACAATTCCAAATCACTCAGTTATGAAAGAGATAATAGATTAATATTTATTGTCTAATTTGATTAAGGGAAAACTAAATTAGACACATGTTTCTTGTTGACCAGGACTAGGAGGAAACGAGAACCAACCCCAACAAAACCAATCTTTCGAGGGCAACCAGAACCAGGGGAATCAGAACCCCCAAGGGGGCAACAACAACAAATGTCAAGGGAAGAACAACAACAATATTCGGACCACCTTCCCTTGTGCCCTTTGCAGTGAGTTTGGTCACTATACTCACCATTGCCCCCAAATCGTTGACTATAAATGAATGAAAGACTCTGTGAATGGACCACGTCCCTCAGCACTACCTGCCCCTCCGCAGGCCCCACAACAATATGTGAAGCAACCACCCCCATTCGTGCTACAAAACCCCATTCCACACCAAGGGGTGATAAATACCCAACAAGACATGTAGCCTACCTCGCCACTGTTGGGAAAGTATCCCAATATGGCCAATCTTTCCGATCGCACTATCCTCCTTACCAGTGAGGAAGAAGTCCTTCTACAAACACGTAGTTGTCAATATAGCACACCGCCTGAGTCTACTCCCACCACCTCGGAAGAAACCCCAGTCACAACTAGACCCCCTTTAATGATTCCTCACCGTAATACTGAAATCCCCCTTCATATTCCTCGCATCCCATTGTGCGGGAATGTCCACAATCCTCCGGCTAGGGTGGCTCATAATTATAGTTTGGTCGATGATTTGGCACAATCTTCAGCTGCCATGTCAGTCTTATAAGTCCTTCAAACTTGTCCCGCTCAGCGGAAGTCGACCCTGTTGATACACGACTCATCACATTTGATCTCGACAGTGGAGAACCTCGCCTCATCGCTCTTATCATTTTTCAAATCCCTATGAAAATTTGGAACATCACAGTTCATCGGTGCATCATTGATGAAGGTGCATCCACATGTATCATGTCCAAATCCATATGGTAGAAACTTGGTTCCCCCAAACTCATACCCTCTGCAATTACCTTAAGAGCCTACGATGGAAGACCCTCATCCCCTGAGGGACTATTCCAAAATTTCCTTGTCGAGCTCGAGGGAAAAACCAGTCTTATTGACATTGAGGTTATCGATGCCCCGCTCGACTATAATATTTTGTTTGGTCGCAGCTATATGTATGCTATGAAGGTCGTCACCTCTTCTATGTTCCAAACAATGATGTTTCCCCATAACGGAAAGATCATTACCATCGATCAAGTATCACATTACGAGCCTAACCCTTCATCCAACATCGACAACATCCTCCCTTTTGTCCACACTAATACAGATGCCTATCCACTCATCGATATGGGCCTAGAAATATTTAAAGACCCATTGTTATAACCCTAATTTTCACCATACATGCTTACCTGGCATCAGACCATCTCAGATTCCTTCTTTCCCAAAACACTACTGAACAACTCTTCTAAAAACTCCATTTTTAAAATTCCACGCTAGTTGACCCACTACAGCCCACATGGATCTATAGTGTCCAAGCTAGCTGGCCCACTACAGCCCGTGTGGACCTTCAGAAGCACGAAAAAATGAAAGTTGTCGATGGAACACACAACTTTGGGTGAGTTAACTAAATCTTCCGGACATCGAGATGGGCCCAGAAATATTTAAAGACCCATCCTTGCTAGGGACTTACCACGGAGCACCACCACTCCTCCATACCTCACCACAAGTATGTGTCATATCCTCCAATGTAACGACAACTGAAGATAATCCCCCTCCCACTGAGGCCTCTTTTATCCCTGATGTCTCACTAGTTGCAGAACTACTCCCTCCGAAATCTTCTAGAACTAGTTCATCTCGACCTGTTCCCGAGCTTCCCCTCCCCCAGGGCCATATCTTGGTTTGGGAAATAGTTCCCCAATCCATTACCCAAATCCATTTCTTTTACCCCCACCGGGTGTACAAGCTTTCCAGGTAGCTGCAATGCTTACCCTTCCTAATATGGTGTTGGAAATCCCAGTTTGGTATCTACATCCTCCTGAGATGGTCCCTCAACCATCCCTCCCTCCCAAAATAGAAGGAATCCCAATGCAGATTCCCATACTCACCCCCACCATACCACCTACACTCCCACTCACTAACCCCCCTGCCACAGATGGGGACAGGCAGAAAACAAAGGAGCCCATTGCTCCACTTCCCCCATGTGTTCCACCTCCTTGCACGTTATGCGAGAAACAAGGACACCCCACCAACAAGTGCCCATCTCTCCCCAAGTTAAATAATCTCATTCAACTCCGTCGAGCACCACCACCACTCGTTGCTTCCTCCAATATTACTTCTACACACACCATTGTCCAGTGTTACCTCAATTATGACAAACGCTAACAATCGTACGCCAGAGATTTTAGCAAGAAATCACCCCAACTCATGTCACCGACATCCATTATGCCACAGCCTCAATAAATGAACATATGAGATGTCCTTTCTCTATATGTGAATCACTCGATCATTTCACATATCAATGTCCTATGATCATTGAATACAGGCATTGCCAACTGGCCCTTATTCCAAATCATACACCCCCTCCTCCAGCAGAACCAGTGAGTACCCTTACCCCATCACTTGACATGGTTCATATATTTTCACCAGAACCTAAGGCACTCCCTACCCCCCCATGGTTCCTATATGATTTATATGAGGATTTACCCCCAATTCTCCAATTCATTTCCCCACAAAAATTCTACGCCCGACTACCATTTTTAACCCACAATATCTCAATATTTGGTTTATGTCGAGCGAAACATTGTTACCACCGGACAACAACCCCATGATGAAAGCCACCAAAGTCACTCCTTTTTATCCCCTATATTCTCGATAGTTTCACTGCGAGGAAGACATCCTTGAAGAGTTAACTAAACCTGATTTCCCATGGGACGCGCTCCACCACAGAACGCTTTTTCCTCCACAGGAAGTCGTCAGGCCTCCTAACCAAAATCCCATCTACGCAATCGAAACCAAGGATTTTCTCTCAACATGGCCAATATATTGGTTCAATAACCCTATCCCTACCCCCGATTCTTTTGAAGAAGGCAACATGGCCGATATTTCCCCCACCATCAAAATCTATATTTCCATCAAACCTGGGCTTGTAGAGGAAATCACCATTGGCGTGGCATGCTCTCCTAAGGAAATCACTGCCTACAAAGCCCTCTTTCAGGAATACCAGGACATTTTTTCATGGTCATACACAGAGATGCATGGCCTTGATACCTCTATTGTTGAACATCACATAGACACTTGGCCTGATATCACACATGTCCTCCAAAACCAGTGACCGCTACACCCATCCAAAGAAGCGGCCATCAAAGCCGATATTGACAAATTACACATTGCAAGGTTCATCTATCCCATTGCCTATACGTCATGGGTCTCCAACCCTGTCCCTGTTAACAAAAAATGGGGCACTATCCATGTCTGTACGGAATTTCACGACCTCAATCACGCGTCTCCCAAAGACAACTTTCCAATGCCCTTCATCGACCAAATTATCGATGATTACACAGGTCACGAGGCTTTGACCTTCATGGATGGTTTCTCTGTCTACAACCAAATCCAAATTCACCCAACCGATCATTACAAAACTGCATTCACTACCCCTTGGGGCACCTTTGCATATCGTGTCATCCCATTTGGCCTCAAGAATGCCGGTGCCACTTTCCAACGGGCCATGACATACATATTTCATGATCTAGCTCATATCATCCTCGCATACTTGGATGACCTCACTACTCAATCCAAGAAACACACTCAGCATCTCGATGATTTATGAATCATCTTCCAAAGGTGTCGTCAGTACAACATTCGCTTGAACCCCCTCAAGTGTGTATTCTGCGTCATTGTTGGGCGCCTCCTTGGGTTCATTGTTTCCCAATGTGGCATTACCATGGACCCCCTCAAATTCTAGACCATCACAAAAATTCCACCCCCTCGTAATTTACGCCAGCTACAGAGCCTACAAGGCAAAGCTAACTTTTTATGATGCTTTGTCCCAGATTACGCTACTCGTGCACATGGATTCCTTCGCTTACTTAGTCATGACATCCCATTCTAATGGGATAAACATGATCAAACCTATTTTGATGATCTTAAAGATGCCCTCTCCAATGCCCCGTTGATTAGTCCCCCTGACTATAACTGGGACTATCTCCTCTACATATTAGCCTCAGCCATTTCAGTAGCAGGAGTGCTCATCCAAATAGGGGATGATGACCACAAGCATGTGATTTACTACGTTAGTAAAAACCTTTTAGGGACACCCTCGAAATAAAATCACGAAGAAAATATAGACCTTGCAGTTTTCCTCGCAGTCCAGAAGTTGCGCCATTACATTCTGCTACGAACTACCAAAGTCATAGCAGATTCCAACTCCATGCAATAATTTCTCAGTCGTCGACAAATTAACGGTAAATTTGCTCGATGGATCGTCATCCTTCAGGAGTACGATCTCAAATTCTCAACATCTAAGAGCAAGAAAGCGCTCATCCTCGTCGAACTCATCACGACAGTTCCCTCCAACACTACCAGTTCACCCGTCAATACCAACTTCCCCAATGAACATCTCTTTTACATCCCCTCGGATGACCCTTGGTATAGCAATCTCTTCATCTACCTCCAAACACAAAAATTCGGAAACCACCTCTCTAGAGACGATCGTTGACATATCCATCACCAAGCCTCACGTTACCTACTCATTGGTGACGTCTTATATCGACGAGGATTTGACACTGTACTCCATCGATGCTTGACAATCGACAAGGTCGAGCAAGTCTTGAATGACTACCATAGCGGTACTTGCGGGGGCCACCTTTCAAGGATGTCCATTGCTCAAAAAATCATTTGAACCGGTTACTTCTGGCCTACATTGTTTCATGATTGTATCCACACAATGAAATGATGCGACAAATGTTATCTTTACACCAACAAAGCACAAGCACCACCTACTCTTCTACACCCAGTCATCACCGCTGGTCCCTTCTGCAAATGGGGCATAGACTTCATGACTTGCAACCCTCCATCCAGCAATGGACACAAATACATCATTGTTGCAGTCGATTACTTCACCAAGTGGGTTGAATCCATGCCTACCTTCAACAACACTGCTGACATTGCAGTGCATTTTTTCTTTAACCATGTCATTTCCCACTTTGGAGTACCACTACAACTAGTCTCTGATCATGGGAAAAATTTCGAGAATGAGATTTTTTTTGAACTCTCATTCAGATTAGGCTTCTCCCATGAGTTTGCCTCCCCATACTACCCTCTGTCAAATGGATAGGTCGAAGCAGTCAACAAAGTCCTCAAAACCATGTTGCAATGCATGGCTAACAAACATAAGACCAATTGGCATCATATTTTATTTTCCATGCTATGGGCTTATCGCACGATAGTCAAAACTGCCAATGGTTTCACACCTTTTCATTTGGTCCATGGGGTTGAGGCCTCTCTTCCCATAGAGTGTGAAATTCCCATATTACGCACCGCTATTGAGCTATTACCTGACACTGCTCCAATGGAGAAGCGTTTGCTAAACTTATAATCCTTAGATGAAGATTGTCGATATTCATTACAGAACAATGAGGCAGCCAAAAAATGGTCAAAGGCCACCTTTGATTGCCATGTCAACCTTCGGTCATTCAACAAAGGTGACCTTTTCCTCGCTTACGATGTCGCTCACTATACCCTCGAACATGGAAAATTTGATTCCCTATGGTATGGACCATATATCAACCAACATTGCCTCACTAAAGGCGCATACATTCTGGCCTCTCCCAAAGGCCACCCTCTCAAAGAACCCGTCAACAGGTTGTACTTAAAGAAATTTTACGCCTGAGCGTAGCCATACTACACTAGGATTTTTATTTTTGTATGTTTTATAGAGTTTTTAATCTTCTTTCATCCATACCTCACATCTAATATATCACTCGTGTTATTGACATATGTCACCCCCATCAGCCTACTAGATCGGTTACGCTGACGCTAGCCACTGGAAACAGAATCTCACTTCGGTTGCTTGGGCCCTCTATTCACCCTCACAAGAACTGCTCCACACCAGTGGCATATGTTTAGGTTCATCCACCAATAATCAAGAAGAATACACTGTCGTCATTGGTCTCCTCGCTGAGGCCAACCATCGCCATATTCATCACCTTCGCATTTTACTTGATTCCCAGCTTGTCATCCTCCAGCTCAATAATGTGTACCGCATTCACGATCCTTGTCTCTTTCGCAAATACCTGCAAGTTAGAATATTATCTCGAAAGTTTGATTCCATCACATTCACACTAGGGATGATTTTAAGGATGGAAATTTATTTTAAAATGTAGAAACCTTAGTGAATCTTACTAATCCTTCATATACCAACTATAAATGTTTGGCGATATTTTTGTAAAAATATTCAAATTTCTAAGGATTTTATATAGTTTGTAAATTTTTTTGCGTTTTTTGAGGTAAAATAATTTTATCCTATAAAATTTGGGTGAATCATTTTTAGAATAACGAATGTTTTTTTGGGAAAAACCATGGAAAATTAGCCCATGAACGAAATTTAGCCCCTAAAATCATCCATGATTCACACATATTCCAAGACAATTTAATCAAATAGCAGATAATATGGCTAACCTAGTGTTAGATTGGCATTTATCACATCAATCTACCAGTACACATACATCAAACATCAATAAATCTGTCACAACATATAAATTAGACATCATCAACAAAAACACAAAACACATGTAAAGATCACCAAGATCCCAAAATGTATATCGATATATATATATATATATATATATATATATATATATATATATATATATATATATATATATATATATATATATATATATATATATATATATATATATATCGATCCAATGTGCCATCCAAATGTTTACAAAAAATATATTATACATATCCAACATCCGTAGGCCGGTGAACCACCTCACCCCTATAGATACAAAACTGGTTCCACTACACCAAGTAGGCTCGTGGGCCTATATAAAAACCACAAAACATATAAATACATACAGAGACACCCATGGTGCCTCTAGAGCATCACCACCTAGTCCCCTCTTAGGAGGTGGTACCCCACCCACTATCGGTCCCTCCGGACCTGGAGGTAGCCACACAGTCATCGTAGCAACTGCTACTGCTGCTCTCCAGACCACGGTCCGCCACACCAATGGAACTCCCACACAATGCACTAGGATTCCCTCATCCTGGATCCGCGATTACATGCCCTCGGGCACTTCCTGTAACATCACCTCAAAGCGACGGTGAATATCCTCAAAATCTCCCCCGACCTCGGTCGAAGGAGCGTGTGATGGTCGTACACCCGGGTCGTCAAAACAGCATCTCCTAGCAGCCCTCTCATCATCAGCGGGCCTCACCCCAACATCCTCTCAGCGTCATCTCTCTCCTACCCACATCTCTCCCCGCGGAGGTCTCACTGGCCCCTGACGCACCGGTTCTCTAACCAACTCCACCTCGCACCTGCAAGGCCCCACATCTGCACATACAAACACACAAATGATAACATCAGCATCCACCCATACATAAAAATATACATGCTATATTATCTACAAAATAACAATATTACACCATACCTCTTTGATCAAACACCTCCCCTGGAGGTAACACCATCTCCGGATCATCCCGAAAGTCCACCCCGAAGTATGGGTACTACAGTATAATCTGTGGCATTTGACGCCACACCTATGCAGCCTCAATCGTGAAATAGTGGCCACCCTCCCCACAACCCTGGCAAATCAAAATCATTGACCACCACCGCATGTGCGGCTCTCGCACACCATGTGCACCCAACAATACTCTCGAGCGCAACATAGGCACCCTCTCCAGAAACCATGCCACCAAGACTGACCCAAAGGAAAACTCCCCTGAGTCTGCAGCTCGACACCTGTCTAGCTGCCCTACCATCTTGGCATGTAGCATCAAGCCCTAGGAAAAATGCTCTCCTACCAACGCCCTCTCCATAGTCCTCAACTGACCACCATTGATCTGCTGAGTCGCGAGGGACCCATATACCCTCACAACCATCTCTGCCACACAGCGATGAACTAGGGCATCCATTTCCCCAATACTGACCATGGAGCTCGACATAAATTTCTCCCTCATACTGTACCTCTGGCCTAGGACAGCCAACTACCCATCTGCAAGTACTACGGGCTCTGTCGGTAAGGGAGTTCCCCAAAAAGGGAGCCCCGTCAAGAAATATACATCCTCCACCATAGTGAAGGCCAACTTCTCACCTCGCACCATAAAACAATGATGATTCGGACTCCACATCTGAATCAAGAACTGCAGGAGGTACTCCTGGGCCTGTATCAAAGGGAATTCAAAGAACTTCAGCAGCACACATGCTGCCAAAGTGTCACAGACTCTCGTCTCCTCATTGATCACGGCCTGTCACAACTGGGACCAATCTCTCTCTCTCCATTGAATCAGCATCGTCCAAATGATCCCCTACATCCACATATACAGTACTTGATCATCCATCTCAAACATCGAAACATCAAAATCTCCAAAAAAAGATCAATTTTTACACCTTTCAGCTTTTCCTCCAAGGCACGGTTGTTTTACCCCACAGGCACGCACACATGTGCGCCTGTTCATCCCTCAATCACGCACTCATGCGTGACTGTTGGCCACACAGAGGCGCATTCATGAACCCCTGTCACACACTCAGGCATACATCATAGTGTGCCTATTCATTACATAGCAGCACACACATGCGTAGCTGTTAGAATTACAAACGTGCATGCATGCGTTGTTGTACCTTGAACAGGCGGACATGTCATGTGTGCCTGTTATCCCCATTAGTGTGCCCCCACGTGTGGATGACTGAATTATAGGCGCACACCCATGCATGCAACTTTCTCGATCGCCCGCGCACTGGGGGGGACACACCTACAAAAACCCCTGTACGGCCCTCCATACAAACCCTGCCCAAAAATAGAAACCCCAATTCTATGCAGGATGATATGAAAACTAACCTGAAGCTCGTTGGTCCTGAATCGGCTTCCTCAATATCCTAGAATCTAGAAAACTCCTCTAAAATCACTTGTCCACTCAATAACACGACAGGTACAAATGAGGTGGCATTGTGGGCCCTACAGCTATAGATAGTCCATTTTTCCAAACTTCCAGACTCAATTCAAGGAGCTCTAGGAATCCATTTTTCAATTTGTCTTCACCCACAGGATCAAAACCCCATCATCTACACCATGACAGTCCCTAGGCCACTTTTCATCCTTAGCCCCAGGGGGACTTTTTTCTCCTATTCCACTCAAGTACACATGCTTACATTATTAAATACCCGCTATATGATCTTTCTCTTCAGATATTGTTCACGTCGGGTATTTTTTTTTCATGTGTGCAGGTACTTGATCATCATATCTCAGCAGTCTTCATTCAGGTATATCCTCGACACTGGCATGTATTTATTCCCTCTTAATATCAAGATGCATCTCCCAGTCACACCCTCTGATTTTTTCCTCTAGGATCGCTATATCCAGCTCTGCAGTACTGTCACCTCCACCGCATTTCAGTACTGTCACCCAGTATCACTCTCACCCACATCAGTTGTCCCATTCATCATTCCCCCCAAGCAATTTGACACTCGTGTTGTTCTCACCATTTAGGGATGGGAGTCCTGATAGTCTTACATCATGTCGCGAATCAGCCACATACTCCTTATCCTCATTTTGATAGCCTACCCAATGGACTCCCAGGGTACTTCCTCACGGTTTTATTTTGACTGCACTCCCACAGCATCATTAACCATCCATTTCATCTACCATCAGTTTTCCCATCTGCATATTTCCCTCCATACATTTCCCTCATATAGAAACCCGCCTATGGGGCCCCAACCCTCCACTTGTTTTCCAACCAACTTGCGCCATCCTCCAGCCAAGCCATCTTACACTGGAGCACCCATTTCTATATATGCATTATCCCACCTTATTTTTTAATTCTTTTTGTAATTAAGTCGTTGTTTCTAGCATTTTACATAGCCTTTTGTCGTCACCTTTGGCGACCTTCTTCCCTTTTGTCAAGCACAACCCATGTCGCCCTTGGTTGGGGAATTCCTTATCACCCACTCCTGTTGACATCGTCCAAAAACTCCGAGTATCCCACAGGCCACCTACCTTTTCTCTTTGAGTTTGTTCACTTTGTCCCGTTTCTGGTACAACTTATCCCACGTCTAGTTGTCCCCCTGACACTCGACCTAGTTGTACGGTTGCTTCCACTTTACATATATCCCCAACCAAGGGAATTCTTGATTCTCCACGCATATTGACTTCATCCATGTACCTCCTCAGTTCCTGATCTCACCCATTGAATTTGACGAAGCCCTTTTCTTCTTGGAGTCACATCTCCCTTTTTGTCGACATCAGCACAATTTCCAGAAGGGCGACAATATCTTGACTCTCATTACCTTTACAATGAGGAGTCTCGGACGGAACAGGGAGAACCATCATTGCTCTCTGCTATCGTTGACCCCCATAACATTCGACTTCAACTCTTTCTCATGTTACGGTGGGTCTTACTTTGCGACTATTGCAGTTGTTTGTATATTTTCCGAAGACCTTTGAAATTTGTTGGGCCATCAATGCCTGCAAAATCCTTGATACTTCCTATAGGTGTCATTGCTTACTTTTCAGAGTATTTTTCCTCATCAAAATTGTCCTCTGCTCTTATCAACACGCCCCTGAGGGTGTTGCAATCATCTTCACCAACACACCACTTTATTTACTGTCTTGCACATTTTTTGAGTTACATGACACGAGCATGGGGCATGCCCGCCTCGTTTGTACACAATTTACTTTTCACACCTTGTGAAAGGTTGGGTCCTACAGGTTCCCCTCTACCTCCAACGGGTCTCTCTTGATACTCTCACTATCACTCTTTCTTACAATGGTACTCTCAGTAGAAGAACCATTGATGAATTTCGGCTATATGTATGCTCCTAACCTCATCCATCAGGGGGAATCTTTTATCACTGAAATTTTATCCGCAAATGGTTACATGAATCTAGCATCTTCAAACAGCTATTAGTTCACCCATAGACCAAAATGACCAAAAAATCATTTCCAAAAGGTCCAAAACTATAAAACCAGTTATAAAATCATCATGCGCTAAGGATATACAGCAAGCGCATGCACATGCACCAGTCAAAAATGCCAAAAAAGAGCACATGCGCCCTATGCGCGACTGTGGATGCAAAAAGCCACACACACCTCAGAACGACGCATTTATGATATTGGTCGGCCTCCCACCCACTTCTGGTTTAGCTTCCAAGTCGATTTGACATCCAAATCTCGGCTGAATCCAGCTGGGTGGCTGGTCAAAGACCTAAAGGTGCCTTAAACAACCCCTTCTTCACACTAAAAGATGGTTGAATAATAACTCAAAGTTGTGCTATAAAAAGAGTCCATGGGTGCACTACATTTCAAGGAATTCATTTGTATTGTTATGATATTGATATTCTCTTGGAGGACCCTCTTTTCTCATCAAGAGTATGCTAGAACCATTTCATTTAGCCATTCATATCACCTCTTGAGTGAATGTGCTTTTGATTCTCTTCACCATTTCATTCTAGTTCCTCATTTGTAAGAAGAGCTCAATATTTTGGGGTCCAAGAGCCCTCCCTTGGAGGAAGATGGGACCCAAAGTCTCCCTTTCTCTTTGGTGTTTTCTTTTCACTAATACAATCCTTTCCATTGGTGACATGAGTCTTGTTTATTTCTTGTTCTTATGTCCTTATGCACTATAGTTTAATTGTTTTTATCATTCCTATTTTAATTCTTAGCTTAGTCTTTTATGTTTTATTCTTCTAACCCTTTCCTTTACTACTGTCTTGCCTAGCTAACCCAACTAGGCTTGTAAGCACCTTTGTTTTGCTCATTTAGGTGAAAAAAGAGGCGCAACACCCCCTAGGAAAGCTCTTGGTGCACACGACACAAATATCACTACTAGAGGGATCATCAAACGTAGTTGTCGAATCTGACGTGCCCACACACACACATGCAAAGAATATAACACATACCCAACAGTTTACTTCACCGTCCCTCTAAAATTTACCTTAGATATCCTTCGGTTACCTTAGTCATTTGTATATATTCAATATGCTCAAATGTGTTTAAAAATGAGAGACCCTTTCCTCTTATTTATACTTTCATGTAGCTTCCTCAAGGGGTTACCTTCTAACCATCTTAACTCACTTTCCTTATTTTAGGGCTAACCCACTTCTAACCACTTGTCCACTTAGTAATTTCTCCATTAATATTTAAATAATTTCTTTTGTATCCACTTTGACTTATATTACACTCATCACTTCACTTTATTATTTAAATTACCTTCAAACCATCTTAACCCACTTTCCTTATTTTAGGGCTAACCCACTTCTAACTACTTGTCCACTTAGTAATTTCTCCATTAACTTTATTATTTAAATCATTTCTTTTGTATCCACTTTTACTTATAGTACACTCATCACTTCACTTTATTATTTAAACAATTTCTTATTTGCAACCACTTTGACTATTTTGACCTTTTGGGGCTTCTAGATGACTCATGAGGGTTCTCCAACTTCACATGGACATAACTCTCTAACCGTGAGGAGTTATGTGATGTTCAAAATACCACCGGAAATGGAATGACATGTACTATCCATATAGAATAGTATTACCTGCAAATATATCAAAACTCATACCATTATCCATCAAACAAACTTGGGTCCATTATCCAAACCTTTGTGCTACTGGACTTTCTTCAAGGGTTGACATCAATGACAACCAACCAAATTAATCAACAACAATATTCCAATAAGAATCTTTCATATGTCATCCAATAAAATCACGCCATGTCACTTTTTGTATGTTGCCATGTGTCTCCATTAATTAGTTTCCATGTGTCACTTTTTGTATGTTGCCACTTGTCTCCATTAATTAGTTTCCATGTGGCACCATTAATTACCATGTGGATATATCTCATTGGTTAATAAAGTTTCATGTGTCACTTGGAGATGTTCCTCAAATAACTTAGGATAGGAAAAATATTATTCAAATAATATGGTGGCTTCACGAGTTTACGTGAATGGAGAGGTAGGTGAGAAAATTGACGCGGACCTATGGTAATACATAGTAAGGAATGAGTGTGAAAAATTCTAAGTGTAGGTGAAGTGGAGAGGAGAGGTAAATAGTTGTAAAATATTCTAATTCTTGAGAATCGGTCTGAAGGAATTGCATATAACATGAAATAAACATCACCAACCCTCACCAACCCATGAACCTGCAGTAACTCATATATATTTTGGCTAAGTGTTGGAGAAGTTACATAGTAAAGAGTAATAAAAAGAGTTGGCTGAATTATGAAGGTGGCGGAAGTCAAAGTGCATTGTGAGGGTAGCATAGATAACACATACTCTTAAGAAATATCACCAACCCACAAACCCGCGGTAATACATAGTAAATAAAACTAATTCGAAAGTATATAATGGGTCACGTGAAATATGGAAAATATGAAAAATGAAAATAAATATATGGGAAACAAAGGAATTGCGTGAAGTTTGGTAAGGGAAAAAGGGAAAAGGAAAGAAATGGAAAAATGGGATAAAGAAAAATGAAAAGGAAAATAAAAGGAAATGGGAAAATAAAGGAAAAGGGAAATAAATGTGAACATGGAAAGGAATAAAGGAAATTGGTTAATTGTAGAAAATGGTAAGGGGAATATGAAAGTAATGAAATAATGGGAAAAATGACTAAGTATATAATGATAAAATGAATAGGGGTGAAGGGAAAGGAGAAGAGAGAACATGTGACTTAGAACATTTTTCATATTTCTTCTTGTAACACCTCCATTAGAATTTTGGACAGAAGTATGCGTATCTTGGTCATGGAGACTCTGATTTTAATTCCACAAAATGCATGGTGACGCTAATACCAAGGGATATGCAACGAAAATATAGTAGTTCAAAAATCTTCATCTTCCAATATATTTTTTGTTATTATTATTCCAAGAGCGGGAATATATATGTGACCAAATTTTGGTCAACAATGCTTTGAGTCAATGCTGATGGAATTGAAATATTTATATAGTAATTGAGGCCCATTATTTCCTCCTATTATCATTGTCAAGACCTTGAGACCCATCGATGGTGCAAAAAACCTTCTAATGGCACCCATATCTCAATCAAAGGAAAAACATCCCCTCTAAAGGCCCTCTATAGTGGTTCAAGGGCCTTTTCATGGTTAATCATCTTTAAAATATTTATTAATGTATTAATATCCTTTATTTTCTCCCATGACCATTGTTGAGGTCTTAAGACCTGTCCATTATGTCTTTTGAAAACTTTCTAATAGCTCTCATATCTCATTTGGAGGTCAAATATTCCATATAGAGGGTTTTTGTGGTGGATCAAAGTGTCATTCATGGAGTATAAGAACTAGAAGATTAATTTAGATCCTACAATCATTTGTTTCCTTCATTGACCATGTTCAAGGCCTTGAGACCCATACATGGTACACAAAATATTTTAATGATTCCCATATCTCACCAAGAGGCCAATGATCTAGGTTTGCATGGTCGTTTGAGGCATAATTTAGGGACCAAGGCCATAGAATATTAATTTTGGGTCGAATACTTGAGATCTATCTCGTGTTTATAAAACCTCTTAATCGTACCCATATCCTATTGAAGGACAACGGTACTTTATAAAGGTTTTTGTGGGTTTGAGGAATATTTCCCATAAGAACTATAAGATTCATTTAGAAATTAATGACCTTGTTTTCCTTCCCCAATCATGGTTAAGGCCTTGATACCTATCTCATTACAAGAATTTGAGTGATCCTTTCCCTAGTTTGTATCAATGAGCATATATCTACAAATAGGGGGTACAACAACCATATCTAAGTAGCAAAATTTTACATTTTATTTGTTGTTCGAAGGGGTTCAATTCACCTTTTAAATATTGCATATTTGGTGATAGTGTAACTTTCTTTCTATACAAAACTTGGGTATCTTTGGGTTCCATTTACTCCCCAGAAACAGATCGATATGTGATATGTGATAATGAATTCATTCATGGTATGAACACATAATTTTTGGAGAGTTACTCATTGTCCAAAACTACAGAATTACAATCTCATGTTTTTGTCTTTACGGTAAGAATATTATTCGTGGTTTGTGCACATTCACTATGTACATAGATTTGATGATTATGAAATTATGATTGAAGGTTTCTCATCCCTTGCTAGTGGCCAAGAAATTAACCCGAGCCTATTGATCATTAATTCTACCACTAAGGGATTTCAAAGAATGTTTTGTTAATTAAATAGTCAATATATTGTTTTTCCTTGAATACAAGATCCTTGTTGAACATTCCTTGATCATGGGCACTCATGGGCACAGTGATTTATTAGAGAAATCAAGGGAAGTGTGAGTGAACACTATTCCTGGAATAGTGTGTTTCCTATTGTGGTGGTAAATGAAAAGATCTCTTAAATATAGAGATGAAGACATGATTTCAAGGGAATTCTATGCAAAACTTATACATTTTGGGATGAAGCCTTGTAAATAATCCAAATTCTTCTCATGTAACGCAATGAAGAAAATAAGTCCAGTTGGAAGCTATTTATTAAATAATTAAGATATAAGTAATTTACGGGTATATTACATATGGTATCATAGCTCGATTACAACACTAGGGGTTGTATGGGCTCAAGGAAGTAAGTGACATGCATGTAATTCCACTTCAGATTCTGGGTTTTAAATCTAGAAAACTACTTCCATGTTCAAGTTCATGGTCATCCAACACCACTAGTTGACATTGCAGAAAAAGCCTTTCTAAAACCATAATTGTACTTTGATTTCAAAAGAACTAAAAAATAGTTGAAAATACGAAGAAACTCCAAGTGAGCTTTGGCCCTTCAACTAATCTAGGAATGATATTTTTAGAGCTTCCTAAAAGTTTGAATTTTTGTTGCAAATTAAGACTATTGCCCATATTTCTCTCCCTATAGGTCCTTTTAAATGCAACTAGATCTTATTGTATGCCAACAGGGAGGGTGATCTATGCATTCTATAGTATGCATTAGCTAGCCCAATATTCCATGTTTAAATACTCATATGGTTTTATGGTTTCTACATTGTGAAGGTGTATACTTATGTGTGGTCTTCTTGATAAAATGAAATATGGCTTGAGGTCTCTATAATTGTCATTATTACAAAATACATTATTTAATTTCTTTGAATGTGTGCCCCATGTTGATAGCCTAATGATAATCATATTTTATAAAAGGTGAGGCAATATCCAAGATGTGCATTTTCCATTCACTGATGGGGAGCATGGATCATCTTTCAGTGATTTGGGATTGACAAGAAAACGAGAAAAATTATTTTGGAGTTAATATGAATTAATTTGCAGATATTTTGATTAAATTGTGACCACATAATACTAATTGCATTTGAACAATGAAAAACATAATCCGTTCATGTGTTGGTTGCACATTAAAAAAAATCGTAAAAGAGAATTAAACAGGTGAAAGGGAGATACTTTAAGGCCTTCTAAATCTTAGCCAATTCCCAGAGCAATGTCGTAAATTCATATGCCTTAAGGCCTTCTCTTTTTAGCTTTTTAACATATTTATTGTGTTTATAGAGTTTCCATGTGTGGGAAGTGATTTTCAGTTTAAAATTGAAATTCATGTATGTGTGGAATATAAATAAATAAGACTTGATTCGCATATCTGTAGGAATTGAGGGTGTAAAAGACTTGATTGTTGTTTTAGACCAAACCATGAAATTTTCATTTGTCTAGTACTAGTTCATTAATAGACTATTTTAATCTTACAATCCTGGGGTCGAAGGTATGTATTGGAGAGAATAATTGTACTTAGTAGTAAACTATGTTGTAAAAATGCTTGTCCTGTACTATTCTACAATGATGTTTTTATTGTTTCTTAATATTTTAGTTTTTGTGTCTGTGGGATGCATTTTGTCTTGTTCTTGTTGCAATTCAGATCTCAAATGAAGCTGTGAAAGCAATGGTTATACCAATGATAAGGATGTAAATGAATTGAACTTACAGAAAACAATGTTGAGTAATGTGTTTATAGTAGGTACTATATTCTAGGCATGGCGATTCCTCTACTTTGTTGGATTAAGCATAAGCTTCTTCTCCCAATAATCTATGAATTCTTCCATTCCCATTAATCATTTGTGGTATTTTCATATTGTAGAGATTAATGTCGATCAAGAATTTTGTAAGTCTTGGAAGAAGAATTTCTTAGAGAACAAGAGTTGTTTTGTAGATGTTTTAAAATTCCATTTAGGATAATATTTATATTATTTCCCAACATAATAAAAAAAAATTATAATATATATATATATATATATATATATATATATATATATATATATATATATATATATATATAATGCAATTGCATTTTTTTATTGTTTTTCTAAATTTTTGACCCAAGGGCTGAAAATGAGATGTTATTTTATTTTTTTTTATTTTTTTTCTGTTTACATTGTTGATGCATGTCATTGTTCATGCATTTCAAATAGCAAAATGATATATTTGGAAGCCATTCGGTGATGGTTCTTTCACTGAACTATTACATAAAAAAAAAAATGGGGGGATTAGAGTCCATATATATAATGTCTAAAGGACAAATAATATTTGATAAGATTGAATGATATAATGATGATGGAAAGGTGTCAAGAAGACTCCTTATATATTGCTCAATAGAAACATAAATGTAATGGATGCAACTATAGATCATAATATCTCTTATAATTAATAATATAATTTATGTTCATTACGAATTCTTACTCCAAAGGATGGAAGTAGGGGAAAGTGTGAGATCCCAAAACTAGTTGGTTTACCCGAGGGTGAAACCAAGGGTGTCTCTTTGGTAGTAAATTTTGATGCCAAGCATACCAAGACCCATGTTCTTTCTTATGTAGTGACAATTGAGAGCCTATTTTGGAAGTCACAAACATAAAGTTAAAATCCTCTTTGAAAAGAAAGTTGTACTGAAAATTCTTACAACTTTTTGGAAAGGGAGAATATAGGTCATTGACTTTCAGTTGAAACTAGCTCTATTTGAGATCAGAATGATCTAAAATAAATTGATGTGGTGGGGAAAATTTGTATTCAAATTCAAATATTAAATAGAGGATATTTTATTGTGGGTCTTTATTTCTTTAATAGGGTGTTTTTTTATGAAATAATGGGATGTGGGTTTTAACATGTGCCAAACCCAACTTATTTCAATATCATGAGATTGGGTTAGATTAGAATTTCATTTGAGTGGTGGGAAGAGGACCTCTTTTGGTTTACAAGGGACATCTATGGAAAAAAGTCTACAAAATTTCAGTCAAGAAGAGGAAATTTTCTCAACAGCTTCCTACATAATAAATTCTATTGAGATTGATTTAGAAAAATCATTTTCTATATGCCATTTAGATGCAAGATATAGTTAACCATGATGGCCTAATTCCATCAATTTCTCCCCTATCCATTGTTTAAGACCAGTCCCTAGTGCATAAAACCTTATATTGGCATCCATATCTCACTCTAAGGATAATTGAGAGTTTTGATCATAAATGATGGGCAAAGGTAAGCTAAAATTACTCCATATCCTATTGAAGGACAGAGGTACTCTCTAAAGGTTTTTGTGGGTTTGAGGAATATCTCCCATAAGAACTATAAGATTCATTTAGGAATTAATGACCTTGTTTTCCTTCCCCAATCATGGTTAAGGCCTTGATACATATCCCTATTACACAAAAAATCATAATGGCACCCTTATCCCACTCATATGAAAAAGATACATTTTAGATGACTTGTGTTGTAATTCAAGGCCTTGATCATTTCCCACTAGGAAAAAAATATTATTTTAGGGTTTAGATCCCAATATTTCTCCCCCAATTGTGGCTAAGTCCTTAAAACCCATAATTGATGCACAAATGTCATAATGATTTCATTACGAGGGAAATCTCTCTATGGCAAGGGGCAAACCAAAATAGAAGAAAATGACTGCAAAAATCAACTCTAATCCCAGGTATGCTATATAAACAAATATGATAACAAGACAAGATAAGAGCCTACCTCATACAGACGTTCGATGAAGTCCATCATTGAGCACTTAACTCAAAGAAATACACCTGCAACCTGTCCTCAACAACTAAGAAATGCAAGCATATGGTGATAATGTATAAGGTTATCACATTCAATAGAATAATCCATCAAAATTCATAACAAATATGCCTATGGAATAACAATTCAAATATTTGCAAGATATTAATTGGACGAGAAAAAATTATTTCTATTAAAATGTATTCAACAGAAGTGAATGAATTGCAAACTTTCGTGTTGGCATAGTTAAAAATCGAGAAACTAAGTCTCTTCTAGTTGGGTCTCCACCACTTCAATCCTCCACCAAAGGCAATCTCATATAAGAGAGAAAATGAGGTTCTCAATCAAGTAGGGAAGAGCTTGGGGGATGAACAATCTGTTCAGACTTAAAAGGACAAAGGGACGCAGACTCAATATGAAGTGAATAATTTCTCCATAGTAAATTTTATCTCAAAGTTGAATTATTCTCATTTTCCATGGCTTGGATATGCCTCATTTATAGCCTTCAAGTGGAACTGAAGGGCTGAGTCGGAACATTTCTAGTATATGGAAGGTCAAGGATCATGGATCCCATGACGTGACATGGAAACCCGACACTGTTTTTTAATTTTGGGCACAAAACCTGATGTACACAGGATGTAATGGTACAACCTACATATATTCATGTTGTATAATAGTTAGGGCACGTATATGTGGAAAATATTTCTTTTATCTTTTGGATTTGCAAAAACGGACCTCAAGTTTTCATAGGTAAATGGAAAAAGTCCTTCTGAGAAAATTTGCATAGGGTGAGGAAAATATTGATATAAAAAATTCCCCCTAATGTATGAGGTAAGAAGAGTATCTATGATGGTAAAAATACATTATAATACCTAGAAGTGCAGTAATGAAGACCCAACTGGAAGAGTTAATTTCTCATGAGAATATTACAATCTATATTGACTTTCTGCACATGGTTGCTAATTTGAATTACACTGCAGATCCATGTGAAAATATACCAAACAATTGTTCATGGCCATGAGTAGGAAATACAAAGGTTGCTATATGTGAAAGGTTGTCATAGTCACAAACAAGGCCTAGTAAAACCAGTCTCAAAATCAATCTGAAGATATCTGTATACAATGGAGTACAATTTGATATCCCATGATCACTGAAGTCACAGAGGTACTAGTCCAATGAAAGATAGCAACAGCTCAGGAAAGTTGTGACTATGAACTGATGTCTTCAAGTCTTCTACACGATCCGCCAAAGGTGCAAGTCTACATTGTTTCAATAAAGGAGTTGAGGTCGAACATAATGAGACTTTGTTTGATTACCAGTCATTAAGGTATACTGTTAACAAACGCGAGACAACCTACCAATAATGAAAGTAGGTATCAAGGCATAGAGTACATTCTTACAAGTGTGAATAAAGGTGTTGGAGTCAAACACTTGAAGAATCCATTAATCAGGGGACATTGATGTATTCCCAACTATCAATGGCGGGAGAACCTGCCACTAATGATTGCAAGTCTCTAGGTACTCATAGGACTCTAGGTCTCATTTCCATAATAGATGGGTTGAGGTAGATAGAAGGAGACCCACTGAAAGGAGAGCATTGAAGCATCTCTCATCATTCATCACGAGGTACAAAGTAGGAGCTTGATGATTTGGAGGAAATCTAAAGAAGCACATGTTCACGAACCAACAAACCTGTGCGTCTTTAGCATGTGCCAGATGCAAGCGGTACATGAAAAAGACCCTCTAAATAGTAGTCAATAAGAAAAATTGTTGAAAAAGGCGAGGAAACCACCAATAAGGCTAATGGAATCCAAGACACTGCATGAATCCCAATGTGTGAATATATTTCTTTTCGTTGAACACAAGGGAAACCTCCCAGTTAGTGTGCAATGATGAAATGTTGATTTTTGGGTTCAAGGTTACCTACCAATGATGAAAGTAAGACCAAGTTGCACAATAGGACTACAACTTCATGTAACTCTGAGACACACTGAGGGTATGGCCAACATGAAAATTCAAGAGTTTTAAGGAATGAACGACACAGGTTGATAGACATCCTTTGAACAAGAGTGTGAGACATATGGAAGACTCTCGAAGAATAGAATCAATGATGAAACTTTGAGATGCAGGAGGCATCAATCAAACTCTCCATAGGGACTGGAAAAGTAACAATTCAAAGGAGTAAACTCTATGTAACGATCTCAACTTCCTAAGGTCATGTTAAACCCCAAAATTTTGATGACATGTGGACTCAAAAGTTTTGTGCTCTATTCAAAGGTTACACGATTTCTTCCAATATAAGATAATATTCTTTTCTTTCCCGTCTTTTTTTGGTTTTTCATAGTCAAATGAATTCTATGATACAGAGGAGGAAACAAGTGTCACAAGTACTCAACTAGTTCAAGTGGTGGAACATACCTATGCTCAATGTAAGGAGGTGCATGCAGGATATGGACACTCAGGGGAATGTTTCCTCTTGGTTATAGTTTGTTAAGCTACAAAGGATATAAACAAGGCTTTGCTTAGCTGATGATGCAAACTGCAGAGGTGAAAGTATTATAACGCAAAAGTGAGAACCGACAATAAGCTCAATACTGCAAGCAAGAGAATGAGATGCAATTACAACTTAACGCCAAAAAATGTCCTTTTTTTGTAATATTAGTCTACTTGGTTTGAAAAAAGGGGTAAAATTAAACCAAATATGCATCCTTTCAAATCCAATTTACGAGTCTGAAAGAGACAAGTTCACTCGACAATATTTTTAGTTTTTGAGAGTCATAAAATATCTTAAACCAGACTCATTAGGAGTCCTCTAGGTATAGGTAAGCATGATTATGAGTAATAAATGAGGTTCAAACATCAAGTCATCTATTATCTACAAGGGAATCCCGATCCTACAGACAAAAATATCTGAATGGAGCAGGGGATCTAACTACAGTACCCATGTTTGGTAAGTCTCTACCATTCAATAACAACACTTCTAGTTGCAGATAGAAGTTTTTGTGTCACAATTAAATGGGTTCATACCTAAGGCATATGAGCTGCAGTCATAGGATGATGCAAGTGTGCATAAGTGACCTATCATATATGATGGATGATGAAAATACCCATCCAAAGTTACGAACGTGTGACATTGAGTTGAAAATGGATAAAACCACCAACACCAACTCCATCCATTGTCATATTAGTCCATTAGTTCAAAATATTAGACAAAACTATGTAAAGTGGGTAAAATTTTTCTATAAATAGTATAAAAAACCAATTTTACTATACCATTTGTATTTTTTACCCAAACTCCATTTTGGACCAAAATGCCCTTGAATTTCAACTATTGATTGTGAGAGCTACGAGCAACGGAATCAAAAATCATCTGGACCAGGTAATTCATCTTGCTCCTATCTTTATTTCTAGTGGATTAAAATTTGCAATCAGGCTTCATTTTTTTAGTATTTTAGGGTACAATTTAGAAACTAAGGTATACACGGGCTATAGATCATCGGGTGCATATACACATACCTATACGTGACCGTTTTCAAAACATCCAGTGTATACGAAGCCCTATACATGACTAAGTAAATTGTAGCTCACGTACATGTCCATGGATAAGATTTTTAAGATGTGTTTAACTCAAAAAAGGTTTGAATCTTCCAGGATGGTGCTAGAGTGGAGAGAAAGAGAGCATGAAGAGGTGGATTTTGCAATGGAGAGAGATCCAAGGGCCCAAATGGCCTTAAAAATATGTGGTCTATACATGTTTTGGGCTCTCAAAGGTAAGAGGGCTCAAGTGAGACTACTTCAACTACTTTTGAACTAGTAGGATCTGGATACTAAGACCTTCAACCTTGATGGACAACCATTGAGGATTGAATTTGAGGACATCTACTTCTTGACAGGATTGTCGCGTTGGGGTGAGGTGGTAAACCTCAAAGCCTAGGGAGCTAGGAGTGACATGAACATAGAGGATTACATAGCCACGCATTGCATTGTAGGGACTGAGAAGGTAGGGATCCAACTCCCAATCAGAGCGATCAACAGTCTAAGTCTCAAGATTGTTTTCCTAGTGTTGACACATATCATAGGTTCAGCCTCTTTGCACCAGGAATCGAGGCCACTTATGTTTGATTCAGTGGATTGCTTGCAACCCACGGTTTATAGCTAGTGCATCTCACTGCTGGCCAACATGAAGAGCCAGCTGAAAGACTGCAAACTGGGTAGAAAGAGGAACTTTCGGTTCACATCTATCCTTTGTATTTTTTTATTTGAGCGGTTTCTAGGCTTGGGCCCTAGAGTTGAGATTGTTCCACATTGACCTCACGATCTAGCCATGGCATGGTGGACTGAGGCGATGTGCCAACACCCTACAACGATGAGTTTTTCTTCTGGTGGAGTTGGTAGGTGATGGATCTGGAGAGATACCCTTATGCATGGATTGACTTCAGAGGAGATTCAGACATGATGTTACCACCAGGTTCTTCCTACAGAGACATAGGTATGCCAAAGTATTTTGAATATTTCATTTTTTTGTATTTTTTCATAAGAAAAAAAAAATGGATGATTTCAAGTACTAACTAAACATGTGTGTATTGCAAACATGGCTCCACGACGGTCGGATGAACTTCCATGACACCGGTGGAGGCACCGTGGAGTTGAGCCAGCGGGAGGGGACGCTAATAGAGTGCTTCAAAACATGCAAGGAAACATGTCGTGTTTGACGTAGAGGATTCCCATGGTTCAGGTAGAGGATTTGTCGAAGGCGATGCAGTAGAAGGTGGTAGGTGTGCCCCGTGCTTGGGTACGACTCTTTCGGTGTCTCACAAAAACCATAGTATGCTATTATGACACTCATCTAGCACCATAGGCGTAGATGTTGTGATTACTCTATGATCGACCGTGTATGTATTTTGAGGGTGTGAGCCCCAATTTTGTACTATAACATCATATTTTTTGGAGAGATGAAATATATAAAAACATTGATCTTTGGATTTACTTATATTACAATGTGTACATTGATGAAAGTGTTTTCTTTGCTTTAGTTATGTGACAAATTCCAATCTAAAAATAAATTATCATATGCATCTAATACATAATTAGAACTTCTAGGTATGTGATGATAAGTAATAAAATCAAAATGTCGTTCCAAAATTCGTACCTGTAAGAATAGTCAGAGTAGAGAAGGGTCACGCACATGATAACTACCATTCAACTGACATACTACTAACTAAGAGTCAAGGAAAACTTATACAAAGTGAATATCATGTGAAATTACATCATGCAAAAGTTCTATAATGGCGCTATATTCGGCCACGTTATTCGTGAATGGCCCTAGGAAAACGCCACCTAAAGACACCAGTAGACCCTCAGGTGAGTAAACAACCCAAGCAGTGGAAACCAATTTCCTTGTATGACGACTGGCCCCATCTGTGAATCCTAAGTAGATCGAAGACTCTGTTGACATCTTCCAACCAAGGAAAAACTTGATAAGAAAGATGAAGAAAAAAAAGAGGGAAAAGATATATACACTAAACAACATTAGTATACAAAGAGTTATGCCCAATCTTGGAACTCAAGCATAATATCCTTTCAAATAGATCCCATTCCTGGGCTCAACCATCATATTCCCTTCATTATATTCTAATTCATAGGCTTCTTTTTCTAAGACACGTCGCACGATATAGGGACCGTTCCACATGGGTTTGAACTTGCGTACCCCCAGTGGTTCTTTGGCTTGGTTGTACAGAAGGACCAAGTCACCCTCAGCATACTTTCGAGGAAAGACAAACTTATCATATTGGACCTTGACACACCTTTTATTCTCTTCAATGGTCATGGAGGTGTCTCGACATTGCTCATCTAGACTCTCTAGGTGTACGAGGCATTGTTCAAGATCGCAAGTGTCAGGTAAGAGTGCAACTGCCAATATAAGAGAATGGATTTTTCATTCAATAGATAGGATCGACTCCACACCGTGCACTAACGGGAAAGGAGAAAAATTGGTGGAAGTCTTAACCAAGGTTCGGTATGCCCAAAGTGTTGGATAAAGCATGATATGCCAATTAGATTTTCTTTGGTTGACAATTTTCTGCAAAATGATCTTGCGAGACTTGTTCACGACCTCTACTTGTCCATTTTCCTGGGGGTATTAAGGGGAAGAATCACCATGTATAAACCCCAATTTTGATGCTAATTCTTTCATCATTTCATTTTGAAAGTGACTTCCATGATCAGTGACAATCTCACTCAGGATTTCGAACCTGGATATAATTTGATTGAATACAAAGAAAGCAACAATATTACCATCGAATTTAACTATAGGCATGGCCTCATCCCACTTAGTAAATTATTCTGCGACCATGATAATGTGTTGATGCCCCCCAGCCGAAGTTGGGTTGCAATCCACAAATCCCATTGCCCACTTGGTGAAGGGACCGACGGTAATCACTAGATGGAGAGGAGTTGGATGCGAGTGCATTTTTTGAGTGAACACCTGGTAGGGGTGACACTTCTTAACCGCTTCGATGAAATCTTTAAAAATAGAAGGCCAAAAATAATCGGCTCGCAAATGTTTTTGGGTTGTCGGAATCCCATATAGATGACCACCACAAGCCCCACTGTCACAGTCATTTAGAATAGACTCAGCTTCTTCCTAAGTCAAACAACGACGCAAGATATTTTCTACTCCTCGGCGATACAAAGTTTTGTCAATGATAAGCTAATTATTAGCTTGTTATTGTATACATCATTGGTCATCTCGTGAGAGATGTTGAGGGAACTTCAAAGTTTGAATTTAGACAACAATATCTCCATACCAGGGGTCTGACGATGAGACAAGAAAAATGTGTTCGTCCGCAAATGAATCAACGTGAATAACATCCTCATCTAAATGTGGGAATTCGAATATTAACTCTGCAAAAACTAGTGATTTTTTGGACTTCGCAGAAGCGAAACCAAGATCAAATTCTTGTAAAATGACAATCCATTTATTGTACTTTCCCCCTATGATACACCTAGTAAGGACGTATTGAAATGGATTGACATCGGAAACCACAGTAGTTTTTCAAAGAAATATATAGCGTCATAATCATTGAACTACATGAACGGCAGCCAAAGCTAGCTTTTCAACATGAGAATACTTGAGTTCAAGGCCAACTAAATTTTGACTAAGATAGTAAATGACGTTCTCATGGAGCTCATCATCCTCCTAAACCAACATCATACCAATCGTTTCATCAGACGTGACGACATAAATCAAGTAATATCTACCATAGTAAGGGGACTTAAGCAGAGGCGTCGATACCAAGGCTTTCTTCAAAGAATCGAAGGATTTATGGGCTCGTTCATCCTACATAAAAGGAATTTCCTTCTTTAAGAGATGCATGAAACCCTTAGTAATATTGGCATAGTTCATTATAAACCCTCATAAAAAGTTAGCATTCCCCTGTAAACCTTGAAGTTGATGAATAGTGCACAGGGGAGGCAATTGAAGTATTGCCTCCACCTTTAACAGATCTACCATGATCCTAGTCTCAGAGACTAACAATACTAGAATTCGACCTTAGCTAATGCAAAAGATGCATTTATGAGGGTTCAAACGGATGTGATAATGCCGACATCTTTCAAAAACTAGCCGAAGGTGTTTAGGGTGATCCACTCTATTACGGGAGTGAGCAGCGAGATCGTCGAAATAGGCTTCGACTATATGCTTGAGATCATCAAATGCAAAGGTCATATCTCATTGGAAGGTTACTCTGATGTTCTTAAGGCCAAAATGCATCTTCCGGTATGAAAATTTACCCCAAGGGAAAATAAATGTCGTCTTATGTTGGTCCTCGGGCTTAATCTGAATACCCTAAAAATCCATCCATAAAAAAACAATTTTTCTTCCCGCACATTCATCGAGAATCTGATCAATGAAGGGTGTCGGAAAGTTTTATTTGGGACAAGCTTTATTTAGGTCACGAAAATCCATGCATATGCGGATGGTTCCTTGTTTTTTATTCTCAGGAATAGGATTGGATACCCATTCAGTCAAGGGAACCGAGTAGATAAAGCTAGCATTAAGCAATTTTTCTACCTCTGCCTTAATAGCAGGGGCCTTCCTAGGATTGATATCTCTAAGTCATTGTCGAACAGGTTTAGCATCCGTGTATTTTTTAATTTCATGTTCGACAATTCGAGGGTTGATTCCTATCATCTCTTCATATGACCAAGCAAATACATCGTGGAATTCTTTTAAGAGTTTGGTGTAGATCAAAATTTCTTCTGGCAAACAATCTGCACTGATGCATACATTTTCAACCTTTCCAGGAATATGAGAGATATCGATCATGAAGGTAGGAGATATACTCGCCATGTTTCCTTCGGCATAAATTCCATGTGCATCAAGTGGAACTATGGCATGACCGACTATCTTGCTCAGGGTATATCTAAAATCATCTTGTTCGATTCTGGCAAGCTCTGGGAGAAAATAAGAGTGATGATGCATGTCATCCCATGGCCTGTCAGAACCATTCATGGTATCGATGATAGCTTCATCCGAAGGTAAAGTCTCATCAAGGAAGTCACATGAACAAGACGATGAAGTGGCCCACACAGGTTCTAGAACAATATCCTCTTCGTCTGTCTGTGAGGTAACAGGATCTGAATCAGTGGAAGAGTCAAGAATAGCTTGATACGCTATCTCTGATGTTGATAGTGGCATGGCCATTCCAATATGTGACTGACCTTCACAATATGCAATCGAGGAAGGTAGGGTCCAAGGATCATTAAAATATGAAGTGCAAAAAGGAATGGACCTCTTTGACGAAAAATACCTACTAGACATGCCATATATATGATGAATCGGTGCCATAAAGTCGAAGGTAATCATAAGGGATGAGTACATTCTGACACTGGTATTCTCATTTGTCGGCTGTGAATTTTCGATCACAGGGATCGAGGCACCAACCGATGCATTGGGGCTAGTGTACGTAAAGGACAAGTAGTCTATCGTCACGATCTTCCCATCATGAGGAAAGCAAAGAGTGTGGAAGACAGACGATATGATTTCAGTCATAGCATAAGTCCAATTCCATCCTAGTAACAAGTTATAGTCGAGGGCGCATCAACCACCTAGACATCCACCTCTACCGTCTTCCCACCTAACTGGATCGGGAAGGCAGGGAGAATATCGTGAGGGAGAAAGGAACGATCGTCAAAATTATTCAACATGGTCAGAGATTGAGAAAGAATCAGAGAGTAGAGAGATTTCCAACAGACCAGGGACATCACACATGTTGCAGCGCCTTCATCAACAACAATACATTTGATGGTATACTTTTAGTAACCCACATGGATTTGGAATGTCACATGGTAAGGAAAGGGAGGCTTCATATATGTGATGTCAAATTTGATAACTTTAGAGCCACAAGGATATAGAGCTCATAACACAAATATCAAGGCATTCCTCTACGAAGGATATGTCTGGAGTACCTCCAGAGTTGACATCGCACAAGGGGTTTGACCTAGATCTTCAACAATAGATTAATTCTAGGAGGATCTAGCATTAGGATTGTGGGTAGAGAACTTGAGTACTCCTTTCGGAATACAAGGTGGGGGCTCTAGTTTTCCGATCTATAAAGGCATCTCCGGAGGAGGGGGAGACTCTAGACTAGGTACAGTCTATGGAGAACTGTAATCGCGAGACCGAGTGGCTACATTAACCTCAAATTTAACCATATTGATGCATATACAGTCATTGTCTTGCGTTGGTGGGTTTTAACTCCCTCTCGCCGCATTTCCGGCATTCAAGGAACTCAAGGCCATGTGTTGATTATGTGGAAAATTATTAGTCAACATAGTGGGTGGTAGAGATAAAAGTTGTTATAGCAAGATTTTCCTCACCATTTATATCTTGCATAGAGGGCCTTTTTCCATTTCCCTTTGCAGACTTATCATCCCCTTTTGATGAATCCAGAACTAAAAATATACATTTTTCCACATATACACTCCCTATCTACTATGCAAGATGTGTATACACTGGTTGCTCCAATATAGCTCGCGTACATCGGGATTTGTGCCAGAAAATACAAAATGAGGTCGGGTTTCCATGTCACGACAGAAGATCTCTAATCCTTGGCCTTCCATATACTGGAAACGTTTTGACTCGGCCCTTCAGTTGCATTCTGAAGGCTATAAGAGCACAATTTTGAGCTATGGAAAAGAGGAGAAAGCATTCAACTTTAAGAGAAAAGTTACTCTTGAGAAATTACTTCATATTGAGTCTACATCCTTCTGTCCCTCAAGTCTGAACACAGTGTTCAGCCCCCAATATTTTTCCCTATCATTGAGAGGACCTCATTGCCTTTTTCCTATGAGCTTGCCTTTGGTGGAGGATTGAAGTGGTGGAGACCTAGTTGGAAGGAACTTGGTTTCTTGGTTTCGAATCATGTCGACATGGAAGTCTGTATCGTTGTCACTTCTACTGATCAATTATTAATAGAAATACTCCTTTCACATCCTATTGATATCTTGCAAATATATGATTATTATCCATGGGCGTGTTTGTAATGTTTATTAATGGATTATTCTATCTTATGTGCCAACCCCTTTTATATTATCATTGTATACTTGCTCTTCTTGTTTGTTGAGGACTTCTTGTAGGTATAAAGCTTTGGGTCAAAGTGCTCAACGGTGGAACATCATCAAACATTGGATCGAGGTAGGCCTCTTTCTTATATTGCACATTAGTTTATATAGCATATGTTGGAATTGAGTTGATTCTTTCAATCATACATGTCTGTTGTGGTTTACCCTTGGCCATAGAGAGTTTTTCCCTTGTAACAAAAGCCTCGCAGCTTCTGTAAGTTTGGGGAATAAATGGGTAAGGTGGTCGACTATACAAAGCTTGCAGGGAAACTTCACCTTTTTCCTTTATTTCTTTCCCCCACCAACATTATTATTCGACTTCTAATTATTACCATTGTCCTTGGGTTTATTATTATTCTTCCCACCCTTACAATTGATACCACATCCTTTATTTTTATTCCCTCCCGGTTGTTGGTTACCATTCAGGTTAGTCAATGACTGCACAGAATGTACATCCTCTGCTTGAGTGGGAGTGGAGGACATAGACAAAGTTGGCCCTCCTACAGACTGGTTTAGAGACAAATATTTCAACTGGCTTGTCACCAAGTTTGCAAATTTTACATTGGCGGAGCCTACAATGCCATCGGCATGAGGCTCGGGCTTTTGTCTAGGGTCATAGTTTGACCTCGGTGCATCTGGAAGAATCTCGTATAACATCCCAGACTGAGCATATATAAGATCTAACTGTTGGGATTTAAAAATAGCTTCTTCCTCAGATGTAACCCTGGATGTAGAAACATCCTTTGAAATATAAGGCTATAGAGACTTAAGGAACCACTCTAGCAAGAATTTTGAGGGTATGTAGGCCTTGATGAACCTCTTCCGTCTACACCACTCTTAGATGTGATCCAAGATATGGGTGGCTTTGTCTTGATGGAAGTCCGACAGAATTTATATGCTAGCATCGTAACAAACCAAAAATTGGAAGTGGTTGAGGAAGACTAAAACCATTTGATTAAAAAAATTGTACATCCCCCATGGTAGCTCTATATACCATTTCATCGAAATCCTTGTGAGGGTGCATTGAAACAATCTAAATGAATAGAATAATCATTAAGGGAGTTCAAAGAGAAATAAAGGTGAAAATTAATGACATGATCACCAGGATCCTCACCAGTATTTCCTTCGAATTTTTGAATATCCGAAGGAATCTTGGTGGGGACATGGGGCCATTTCAGATCATGACACACAGGTTCATTCATCAATCTAGACAAGTCTGGTAGATTGAGCATGGCCAGAAAAAAGGGAGACATGGTTGTGGAATTTGGCCCCAAGATCCCTGGAAATATTATTGTTGGGGGATTGCAGCCCATCCAAGATTCTGGTATGCACCATGGTCCTGTCCGGGATCATAAGACCCTCCTCCAAACTGATTCATGATGGGTTGGTTGGGCCATTCTAGTAGGAATTTTATGATGAAGGTTGTAAAAAATTCCCCCATATGGAGTGGCTCTAGGTTGAGGGTTGCCCAAGGTATGAAATTGACCTCCTCCAGGTGTGAATCCAGAGGATAAAGGTGGATTCTTCATGCCAAACATGTTGTTTGAAATCGATACAAAGGAGGTATGTCTAAAGGATGTACCATAAGTTGTAGCTTGTCTGTCAGGTTGGTTACTCCATCCAGAAGCATTAGGACTAGGATTAGATCCGGGGTGAAAAGGAGGAAGGCCTCCAACTGTACGAGTCACTTATAGGATATGAGAACCATGAAACAAAAATGGATTATGTGGAGGAGCCATGCCCCCAAGTCCAATACTAGTATTCAGAGTAGATGTTGGGATGGAGGATGAAAACTGCGATGTGAAATTCGACATACCATAAGAAAAAGGGCTAGAGGTCATAGGGATGGACTGAATATTGTATCCCAGTGAGTGACAAAGGGACCCAAAAGGGTTTGTGGATATAGGTTGATTATTCACTATAGGACAGGCATGCATGATGATAGTAACCTCCGGAATTACAACCATTGTGGTTGAATATGTCGAATGAGTACCATTAAATATAGTGGGTATGAGAGTTGAAGGAATCCCAGTATCTTTCTCACTTGATTCATTACTAATCCTTGTATGATCACAAGTCTGGTAAGTGGAGGTGTGTGTACCATGTTTGATATATTTATGCCTTTTAGAAGGAAAAGAATCAATATGTGGTGGTAATCGTAACACGCGACGAGACTTGTGGGGGAGCTGGTCTAGCTCCACAATGACTCGATACTTGAGATATAAAAACAAATCCTAAGGCCAACTAGTAATCAAAGAGCACTCCAAAATAAAATAAACAAAAGGCCAATATGCACACAAATAGGATAAAGTGGTTGAAAGGGGCATCCCTCCCTAAAGTAGGTATTCCTTTCCCAAGAGGGGCCTAAGACTCCCTATAAAAGATCAGGGGTATCAGAATTAGTTATAAGGGTCGTTGTGGGCTTAACAACTAGTCGGTCAGATCCCCATGGAGAGGTAATCCTCCATAAAGATGTGTGGTGTCCAACCCTTATTTGACCCAGGGTACTTGCAGAATAACCCTTGCAAGTAACCTATGTAGTACCTATGTCAAGCAACTAAGAAACCACGGTATAACCGATGCACAGGCGAACATTCATAAGTCAGGTCCACCATATGGGCAAGGTAACAAATCCCAAAACCTTGAAAGAAATGTCTTTCATAGAGGTAAAGGTACTAGCAAGATCACCATATATGACTAGATCCCCAAAAATACATCTGACGCTAAGAAGGTATTGACGGGATATCCATTCAACCAACCTCACGCGACCTCATTCTTAACTCTGGTGTAAGAGGAGCCTCATAATGTCACCAATTATACAATGGATTTCACCACTCCCTTAGTTAGACACATATGTTGATTTAATAGCCTTGGAGAAGTTTACTCACAAAATCCTATTCCAAGGCTCTAAATCCTAAGCTAGTTTGTGCACCCTAGAAAATAAAATCGTTTCTAATCAATTTTAAATTATCATCCTTTCTTTTAGTGGCCTTCCTTCCTCAAAAAGGGTACGGTCGTGAAACTAGTGATGTTATGACTGTTGGAAGATTGGTTCTTTTCATTGATGTCAACCCTAGTCATGGGTTTTGGACCGCAAGATTGATGAAGGTAATTGTACATGAAGGAAAATGCACATGCAGATACAACACCCATGGATAGATAGTATACATCATGTTGTTTATGGTGGTATGTGGCATGTCACGTGGATCCTCATGGTTGAGGAGAAATGAATTTTTGAAGATGACAAAGTGAATTGAAGAAGGAAGTACATGTAGGCCCTGAAGATAATTAAAGAAAAGAATTACAAAATAAGAAAGTGTCAAGTCGTCCCTAATGTTAAAAGGAAGTGAAATAAATGGCATAAATAAACATCATTATACACTCATTTGATACAAGTCGAATTTCAAAAGAAATAAGAAGAAAAGAAGGCTGGATTTCAAGGGAGGATGAAATCTTTTGGTGATGTGTTCTAAGGTATGTTATTTTCAGGTCATCTTAGAATTTTTGCTATAATTTTTTTTCTAGAACGATTCAGATGGTGAAATCACTATGGTATTGAGAAGAAATATCAAGTTACCTCTAGTAAAAATTTCAGCTCTTGATTCGCTATAATTAGGGAGATACACTATGTGGAAGATAGGGTTTGTGACCAGTCTTGAAGCTAGTCAATAAATAGGTGTTCCGGGTAAAACAATCATAACTTCTTCATCGAGAATCCAAATGAAGTGGGAAAATTTTCATTGGAAAGAGTATGGACTTTAGTTTCTTGTATGTGAGTTTTAGAATCGGATGTTAATTATTGAGCACGGGGCATTCTATGCAAGTTCACTCTCCTAAATAGACCAGAATTGAATAAAGTCTACCATTCTTTCTATAACCTCTTTTTGGGGAGGATTCAAGGAGTGAAAATTGGAGGAGTTTCAGAGAATA
>ML777925.1:974458-1015112 GCA_009831015.1 Picea engelmannii | reverse complement strand
GTGATGATTGGTTGATGGTGATGATTTAATGTAAAGTTTTATTATCTCTCATATATTCTTGGGTGGAAGGAAGGGGCAAGGATAGAGAGTTCAAATATCTCTTTATATTGGATGATTGTATCTTCCTCTTGGAGGTTTATCCCTCCCTTTACATTTGGAAGTTGTAGCTACCTTTGGAAGTCATTACTTCCCTTGAACCATAACTATTGATTATTTTTCATATATTGTGCATGGTGTACTATGGTGTATTTGTGTAACTCTTATACTATTGTTCATTTATCATTTGATATAATTGAATGGTTTAAGTATAAGTTGAAAAAGGTTTTAAATTGTACTTGATACTGATTCACCCCCCTCTCGGTATCAACAATGATTCAGCAACTAAAAAAAATGAATATGAATAAAATGCAAAGTCCTAACTTCAATTCCCAATAAATGATAAGCTTTTCAAAATGCAATTTTGAATTTAGTTCTGCAATTCCAAATAAGATGCAATCTTTCTATACAAGTACTAAGATTAATGATAAGGACCCAAAAGATCAAATGCCAACAATGCAAAATGCTTAATATTTTTGTATTTTCAATATAAAAGAATGAAAATGCAAGGAATAAAAAGCAGCTTGATATAAATATTCTACTGTATGTAAATAGAGACAAGATAGGTAGGATATCAAGAAGAAAACACCCATCCCAAGATGCAAGGAAAATCAATGAAAGGATGATGAGAAAGACATCGCCCGAAAATTCGACCAAAGAAAGGTTTCCTATCATTCCACAGGCAATTAATAGTCATAATAGGGACCCAAGAAGCCTCAACAACAATCAAAACTTACCCAACAAATTTCAAACTCATCAACTAAGAAAAAAAGTATGATGTATGTGACTATTCAGGAGAAAACCACGTATATACACTTCTTGCAGAGGGATAGCACGCGTATGTACGCGATTTTCAGGTAAAAACCCACATATATGTGTTAAAACAATGTTAGGCTAAGGATAAGGCTAAGAAACTCAAACTCAAAATGAACAGAGGCTTTCAAGCAATCAGATGACATGAAACTCAATATAAATGAGAGCATTCAAAGGAGAAACACACTCCAAACCCTGAAAAGAATATTCTAACCCCGGTATGGTCGCCAATTATTTTATGAGGAAAATCTCTCTATGGCAAGTGGTAAACCACAACAGACAAAAATTACTATAGAAATCAACTCTAATCCTAGGTATGCTATATAAACAAATATGCTAACAAGACAAGATAAATATCCTACCTCGTCCAGATGTTCAATGAAGTCCACCGTTGAGCACTTGATTCAAAGCAATACACCTGCAACTTATCCTCAACAACTAATAAATGAAATCATATGGTGATAATATATAACGTTATCACATTCAATAGCATAATCCATCAACAATCATAACAAATATTCCCATGGAATAACAATGCAAATATTTGCAAGATATTAATTGGATGAGAAAAAAGTATTTCTATTAAAATGTAATCAACAAAAGTGAATGAATTACAAACTTTTGTATCGGCACAGTTCAAAACTGAGAAACTAAGTCCCTTCCAGTTGGGCCTCCACCACTTCAATCCTCCACCAAAGGAAAGCTCATATAAGAGAGACAATGAGGTTCTCAATCAAGTAGGGAAGAGCTTGGGGGATGAACAATGTGTTCAGACTTAAAAGGACAAAGGGATGCAGACTCAATATGAAGTGAATAATTTCTCCAAAGTAACTTTTCTCTCAAAGTTGAATTCTTCTCCTATTTTACACGGCTTGGATATGACCCATTTATAGCCTTCAAGTGGAACTGAAGGGCTGAGTCAGAACATTTCCAGTATATGGAAGGTCAAGGATCATGGATCCCATGACATGACATGGAAACCTGACACTATTTTTTTAATTTTGGGCACAAAACCCTATGTACGTGGGATGTAATGGTGCAACTTGTGTATACGTATGTTGTATAATAGTTAGGGCACATATATGTGGAAAAATATTGTTTTTAGCTCTTGGATTTGCAAAAAGGGACCTCAAGTCTGCATAGGGAAATGGAAAAAGGCCTTCTGAGCAAATTTTCATAGGGTGAGGAAAATCTTGCTATAACAGATTCTCATATCTCACTTAAAGGACAATGATGACCTATATACAAAATGTTATATGAATTATGGTTTTTTTTATGGTTCTTGATCCCTAAAGGATTCATCTAGGGTGAAAGGGACTTATTTTCCTCCCTCCACCATGACCAATACCATCTTAAGACCCATCCCTAGAATGTAAGATCTCATAATGGTACCTATATTCCACTTGGGGGATAAATATCACCTCTAAAGGTCCTTTGTAATAGTTTTCACTCATGTTCATGGACAATGACCCACACAGATCCATTTATGGTGTAAGGAACTTATAAATAAATAAATTGAAGAAAAATAATCATAAAAAATCAAAGCTTATGAAAACAAAAGTGTAAACAACGTGATATAGCATAAAATAGAAAGAGAAGTAATAGATATGCCTAGAAACATATTTTTTATTAGTAGATGTTAATACAACTAAAATACATAATCCTAAGAAACGGAATGTGTGATGCCATTAGACACAGACTCAATCCTAAGGCCTACTAAGGAGAACAAAAAACACATGCTAATTAATATAGGAGTCAATCATGCAAACAAACCTTCTCACAAAGAAGCACTAGTTGGTGATGGAATCCAAAATCGCAGGATTGATGCGCGAAGGGGTTGCGTTTCGGTAGGTGGGAAAGTTATGTTGACAACTTGCTTAACAAACTAATTCCTTGGTGCAAGCTACCTCACCGAGTAGTGTGAAACCATCCAAGGCATTCGAGTGAGTCTATCCAGCATCGATCCCAGGTACAACACCACATTCCTCATGCTGTCACCTTGGGTAGGAAGTCTAAAAGATTATGTCCTCTATGGTACCACCTACCATACCAAAGTAGAGGGGGGATAGTAGACAGTTTGGCTTACACGCAAGGGAAGGGTAACTAAGCCCGAAACCACTTTGAGAGATTCCTCATAAATATGGGTTTATCCCAAGTGATCCCCGTAATATGTGCAACCACTACACCAAGACCAACAAAGAAGGGTTGATTAATCTGTCTGCCCCAATGTGACCTCATGCTTGACCCTTGTGTTAGAAGTGCTTCCCAAAGTTGGTGATATAGCAACTGGATTTCACTTCCTAACTCAAAGCGCTATGTTTGTTTAGCGGCTTTGGAAAGTTATTCTCACAATCATATTCCAAATCTCTACACCTATGCTAAGATGGGTTTGAAGATCCCTAAAAAAGTTGCTAGATAAATTTTGATTAGCACTTGATTTTAGGTTGTTGTTACTCAAAGGAGTGGTCGTGAAACTGATGGAGTTTCGACTCGACTCTTTAAACCATGCAAGAGGAAAATGAAATGTAATAATTTCAACTTCGATGAAAACTAGCTATGGGAAGGAGCATGAGGTTTCAAGCAAATAAATAATTTCTTGATTGATTACTGTGTGTGCACTACTAATGACAAAAAGAGTGAGATAATTATCCAGATAAATGGAAATAGTCTTTCAATATATTTCAACCCATTTCATTTTGATACAGACCAATCAAAAATACCATTAAACTATTAAAATATTAAAATGGAAATTCACATTGAAAGAAAACAATAGTCATGAGGATAAAACCATAAGGCTCTTGTCTAATTAGGATCTTTTCCCCCTCCATCCTGGGAGGGCACCAGTTAAGAATTTTCACTATAGAAAACATAAGTTTTAATATCGTATGAGTATTCAGGACATTTTTCATTTTCTCTACATCGACTATGATTATTTGTTTCAATAGCAACTTCAAATTACTGGTAGTGGAGGGAGATGATCCTCAACAATCTTAACTAAATTACAATCTAAGATGTAGCAGTTGCAATACTCTAAATATGCTCCTAACTAAAATGCAGAGGTTTCCGAAAATATAACTAAGATGTAGGGGTTGCAACAATTTAAATATGCTCCCCAACACATGGCAATGGCCAGGGAGAATGCATCCCTAACGCATTTTTCAAGGTATTATGATTAAGTTAAATGTCTCCTTACAATGTTGAGGGTATTGGAATGTTTTTTAATGTTGTCTAGTGGATTGATGTAATTTTGTACTTAGTGTCATAATGATGATCACTTTTCTACTTTTCTTTTTACCTTTAATTTCTTTAAGTTTTCTTTGTGCTACCCTTGTTTTTGCAAGTTTCCCCTTTAGTTTTTGTTTTCTTCCTATGAGGGAGTGTATTGAATTTCCATTTCCTTAAATTCTATAGTTGTTTCTAAATGGATAATCAAACTAAAATCAAACTCTAAATTTTAGTATCTTTAGCACCTATCAATTATTCTACATTATATCAAGAAATTTTTGTGTTGTGTTCTTTTGGTTTTCGTAGGGGGCATTTTTTTTTCAATTTTTGACAGAGAGAATATATTTTCAATAAAATTTTCTAAGAAAGTGGTAGAATTTTCTATATAATTAAACTTCTAGACAATTCATATTTAATTTTAGCAATTTCAAGGTTGTGTGCCAATAATTGATATTTCCATTATTGTACATTTCCTTCAAATTTAGTTAAGCATGCTCTTATTTTGTAGTCGAGCACTACTCAATCTTTGAAACCTTATGGCATTAATTCTCCATAGCAATGGATTATGAGTAGAAGGGAGTGTGGTTGTTAAATATGCCTATCATTTTACATTTTTCAATTCAAATCCTCGACGAATATATTATATTGTATTAAATTAATTCTAATTGAAGTACATATTCATTGAACTTGTCCATTTTTTCCTCTAATGCAAAAAATGTGTGTTTAAGAGTGGGGGGGCAGGTGGGAATACATACCTCACTCTAAATAGATATGTCTACATGTAGGGAAATCATGGGTTCAAGAACACCCTATTTTTTTTGTTGTTCTTTGAGTTTAGGTCAGGTAGCTACCATTAATTAGTATTATTATTATAAATTAGGAAACAATGGGTGATGGGGAAAGGATATCGAGTGAATTGGCTTAGCTATTAGGGGGTTGGACTTTATATCCATTGATTCAGTAGACAGATTAGGGGGATTATACTAGGTGGAGGAAAATATATTTAAGTCTATTTAGCTCTATTTTACTTAACTATGGTATAGGTGTGGACCTCTTCTCCTAGGATATAGGGGATTTGCTCATATTCTTGAATATATATGGACCCTATGAATATAGAGACTCTTTTTGGCAAGCTCTCTATTATCAAGACTTTTGAAGCAAGGGATCATAATTCTATGAGGGGGTTTGAATTTCACTTTAAGTAGAGTGGAGATTTAGCGAAATGTAGCACACCCAGATCCTCTGTTTGATTTTTTTCAAAAGGAAAATGGAATATGTTGGGCTAGTTGATATTGATTCCATAAAACTCACTCCAACTTGGGGGAGGAATATTTTGTGATGCCACTCTTAGGGAACCAACAAGCACTCAATTTGAATCAAATTTGAATTCCATGAAGAAGGTAATTACAACTTGGTCCCATCAAAAAAAGGTTCAAGGTGATATAGAACTATATTTATTGAAATCAAGGTTGAGGCCCTAATGTGTACTGAGATAGATGGGTTTCCACAAGACTTAAAAGAAGAGAAATATGTCTCGCAATAGATATGAGAATACAAAATAATTCCACCAATGTGACAATCACAAGAAAAATGTAAATAAAATTTGGGAAACAATATAAAGATGGGACCTCAGCTCATAGTTTCTTAAAACCATCCATGTGAGAATTAAATACACAAAAAATGAGAATTGTCAAGGCTTGGAAGGGAGACTTACAACCATGTTCAATTGATTGTTGAATTTTTAGTGCTCATGGTGTGCCCTCGATCTCCTTCTCCAACATGCCCTCCTCTTTCCTGTGTACTCTCCTCTCCTTCTCCTTGTGTGCCCTCCTCTCTTCAGCATGCCCTTGGCCTCATCCTCGCACACAGGTTTGAACTAGCGTTCCCTCCTCTCTGGCATGCCCTCCTCTCTCTGGTGTGCCCTAGCCTTGACCTCCTTCTCCTCGTGTCTAGGTTGAAATGTGAAATGTTTGTTGCTCCTCCTCACGTGCAAGTTGAAATGTTTGAAATGTAAGTTTTGTTTTTTATTTTTGTGTTTATTATATTTATATATAATATAATTTATATATTATATCATATATATCATTTATAAATAATATATAATATAATATTTAATTTATATTATGTATATTATATATAATATAATATATAATATATAAATCAATCAAATAACTCAAATCATGGCTAAGAAATTAAGTAAATCAACCATGTCTAAGTAATAGTAGATCAACTATGTCTTTCACCTTGTCGATGACTACCTTCTAGTCCAAACCAATACTTGACAAGTAGGATGTCAACAAGAGGGGAATCATATGGAAAGGTCATTTTTCCACCCAACCAATGCAACCCCCTAAATTAGGTGATATCCCATGAGTAGAGGCTCAAGTTCAATGAGGGTGTAGGATAAAATAATGAGTACTCAAACAGATCACTCACCTATATGATCATAAGTTCTTAGCCCACAAGACCTAAGCACTTATATAAATTAGTGTTTGGGTCCTATTGCCTAGCCCACAAGACCTAAAAGTAGTGTTTAAGGCCTAATCCCTTATGATTTTTCTTTGAATGATGTTTTGGGCCCAAAACATCATCCTTTATGCACCAAACCTTAAAATTAGCCTTATATACCACTCATGGGACAAATATTTCTTATGAAGGTATTGTCTTTGGTTAAGGCCCTATGATTTTCCCATGAGCCACAAAAGCAATGTACAAGACCTAAAATCCTATTTTTGTCCTTTGACCATGTCTTGAATGAAGAGACCCATCCCTAATGTGGAAATCCTCAAACGTGCACCCATATGCCACTTGTGGGTTAAATAATCCTTCCAAATTGAGATCCTTTGTCATGATTGGGGGGGCTTATGCATAACCTACTAGCCTTAAAATTAACATATGGTTCCTAGGGAAATGGGTTTTGGCCTTGAACCATGTACTTGGAAAGAAGACCCATCATCAATGTGATAAGCCTCAGAATTGGGCCCATGTTACAATACAAAGACAAAGATGTTATCATAAGGGTATGTCATGTATTCTAGTGTTGATGCATGGACCATCTACCTTAAATCTAGCATTTAGAACCCAAGCCCCTAACTTTTAGAACCAAGGCATTTCTTATGTTGAGAGGCCCATCCTTGGTGAACCAAATATTAGAATATGTCCCACTCTTGGGACATAATTACTTATATAAGGGATGTTTCATTGTCCAAGGACTTGTGCATGGTCCATGTAGTGCCTTAGATGTTTTGTATAGGGATCAATCCCATATTCTATAGACTTGAACCATTATATGGGATAATAGACATGTTCAAGGTTTTCAAAACCTTATAATTGTATGTATACCACCCTTGGGAAATTGATACCTTACGAAAGGCATGTGTCATGGTTTAAGGTGCTATGCATGGCCTACAAGACATAGAAGCATTGTTTAGCACCTAAGCCCCTTTTTTTTTACCTTGAATATTTTCATGGTAAAAATACAAGTCATTAACATCTCAAATAATTGTTTATGAGGGAGAGTAGATGTGTTCATGGTATTCAAAACCTTATAATTGTACATGTATACCACCCTTGGGAAATTGATACCTTATGAAAGACATGCATCATGGTTTAAGGTGTTGTGCATGGAATAGAATCCATAGAAGCATCGTTTAGGTCCTAAGCCCCTTGTTTTTTACCTTGAATTTTTTCATGGTAAAAATACAATTCATTAGCATCTCAAATAATTTCTTAAATCTAGCATTTAGAACCCAAACCCCTAAATTTTAGCACCAAGGTATTTCTTATGTTGAGAGGCCCATCCTTAGTGAACCAAATATTAGAATATATCCCACTCTTGGGACATAATTACTTCTATAAGGGATGTTTCATGGTCCAAGGACTTGTTCATGGTCCATGTGACTTAGATATTTTGTATAGGGATCAATCCCATATTCTATAGACTTGAACCATGATATAGGATAATAGATGTGTTCATGGTTTTCAAAACCTTAGAATTGTACATGTATACCACCCTTGGTAAATTGATACCTTACGAAAGGCATGTGTCATGGTTTAAGGTGCTATTCATGGCCTAAAATCCAAAGAAGCATCATTTAGGGATTTTAATTGGATGGATATAAGGAACAGACACTTTCGTAGAGAAATGACAAGTACAATTGTACACTGCTAAAACCTAGGAAATTTTGCAACGAACTTAAAATTTGATTGGCACATGTGGAAATAAGGTACAAGATTACTTTGAGGGATTATATCAACCCTTGTACAAGACATAACATGACCTTAAACTCTTATAATGACTCAACTGACATGACTTTTAACAAATGACAAAAGGAAACTTTTCAGACATGTGATCAAATGACACAGCTCATGACTTGGATGATTGATGATCAAACTAAGCCTTTCTCAGGACCAACATAACATGAATCCTTAGACCTTTTAACATAAATCAAATGAATTTACACTCATTTAATTAAATTACCAAGAGACCCATATATGACTAAAGGCTTATCCCTTAACTGAATTTAACATATGATTTAGCCTTAATAGATGATAAAATGAAGACATATATACTCACACTAAGACTAGACATGTCTTGGTATTTTTAAAGACCAATTCATGTCTCTAAAAATATTAACACACATATTTGACTTAACTTTGATCTCATTTGTACATTAATGAGCACTAACAGGCCCCATTCATGAGTAGTACAGGTCACTGATGTTGCCCATGTCTAGTCCTAGTACAATGTATTCTCGTTGTTCCTTATAAAATTGGTTCAACACACACATTCCTGCATCTAGTATTGCATGCACATGATGTAATAGCGTCGACAAACATGTACTTATAGTGACCTTAAAACTAGATTATTATTAGTAGTAGTATAATTATACAAAAACATCAAAATTTATCAACAATTATGGCAAACAAATACACACTCTTTTTTTAATTATTTGGGCTAAGGAGGACAGTTGAGTGTGATACATTTTTATCTTGTTGAAGAAGATTAAAAATGGTGGTTTTCATATTTAATAATTCTAAATATGCCCTTGACAATTGTTCTTAGCATGAATAAGAGTAAATAGTGTGATTTTCTTGTGTTTTCAAAACACAAAAACTTCTCTAGGATAGAAGTGAACTGTCAAGACAATGAACTTGTGTAACCCAATTTGTGTACTTTGAAAGAAAATAAAAATAGGGTTTATGATTTACATGATGAATTGATGATGGAAACAAGTGGGTGTGTGAGTCATATTTGAGTCTGGAAACCCTCCCATATAGTTAAGGCATGTGAATAGTCTATCCATGTGAAATTTCAGTGCATATAGAAACAATTTGTGAAAAATTTAACGTTAGCCCCATTAATGAGTACAAGTCACTGACGTTTCCCATGTCTAGTGTTATTAAAATGTCTTTTATTTGTTCCTTATAAAATTCATTTGACACACGCATTCTCGAATCTAGTATTGCAAGAACATGATGTAATAACGTCGATAAAAAATTACTTATAGTGACCTTAAAACTAGATTATTATTAGTAGTAGTAGAATTATACAAAAACATCAAAATTTTATCAACAATTATGGAAAAAAAAATACACACTCTTTTTTGAATTATTTTGGCTAAGGAGGAAGGTTAAGTGTGATACATTTTCATCTTGTTGAAGAAGATTGAAACTGGTGGTTTGCAGATTTAATAATTCTAAATAGGCCCTTGAAAATCGTTCTTAGCATGAATAAGAGTAAATAATGTGATTTTCTTGTGTTTTCAAAACACAAAACGTCTCTGGGATAGAAGTGAATTTTCAAGACAATGTACTTGTGTAACCCAATTTGTGTACTTTGAAAGAAATTAAAAATAGGGTTTATGGTTTACATGATGAATTGATGATGGAAACAAGTGGGTGTGTGAGTCATCTTTGAGTCTGGAAACCCTCCCATATCCTTAAGGCATGTGAATAGTCTATCGTTGTGAAATTTCAGTGCATACAAAAACTATTTGTGGAAATTTCAACATTGGCCCCATTCATGAGTACATGTCACTGACGGTGCCCATGTCTAGTCCTAGTACAATGTTTTTTCATTGTTCCTTATAAAATTCGTTTGACACACATGTTCCCGCATCTAGTACTGCAAGCACATGATGTAATAACATCTATAAAAAAGTAATTATAGTGACCTTAAAACTAGATTATTATTAGTAGTAGTAGAATTATACAAAAAAAAACAAAATTTTATCAACAATTATGGAAAACAAATACACACTCTTTTTTGAATTATTTGGGCTAAGGAGGAAGGTTAAGTGTGATACATTTTCATCTTGTTGAAGAATATTAAAACCGGTGGTTTCATATTTAATCATTCTAATTAGACCCTTGACAATTGTTCTTAGCATGAATAAGACTAAATAGTGTGATTTTCTTGTGTTTTCGGAACACAAAAACTTCTCTAGGATAGAAGTGAATTGTCAAGACAATGAACTTGTGTCACCAAATTTGTGTACTTTGAAAGAAATTAAAAATAGGGTTTATGTTTTACATTATGAATTGATGATGGAAACAAGTGGGTGTGTGATTCATATTTGAGTCCAGAAACCATCCCATATTGTTAACACATGCGAATAGTCTATCCGTGTGAAATTTTACTGCATACAGAAACAGTTTGCGAAAAATTCAATGTTGACCCTATTCATGAGTACAGGTCACTGACGTTGCCAATTTCTAGTCCTAGTACAAAGTATTTTTGTTTTTCCTTATCAAATTCATTCAACTCACACATTCCCTCATCTAGTACCATATCATCACCCCTCCTCAAATGGACTGAAAATGACCTCAAAATGGTGACCAATGTTGGAAATCCATGATAGAAGGGAGTGTTGGAAACACGGTAATCTTCACATGTGGTGATTTCTAGAAAAGCACCCTCTTTATTATATTTTTTATATGAATAGGTAGGCCTAGTCACCCTCTTAGGGTGTGTGCCCTTGTTTACTATACCCATAACCCCCTCTTGAAGGGATGCCTCATGCAATACTTAGAGACATCGATATAACACCATCTCGACATGCATATTTTTATGGTGTTGATTAAATAATGAATGAAAAGAGGGATTTTTCATCACAACTATGACACACATACATTGTATATACAATGTAGAACCTGGGAGAAAAATGAAAAAAGGATGATGCAAACATAAAACTTATGTCAACTAATTTGTGTACTTTGAAAGAAAAATAGGGATTATGGTTTACATGATGAATTGATGATGGAAACAAGTGGGTGTGTGAGTCAAATTTGAGTCTAGAAACCCTTCCCATATCATCAAGGCATGTGAATAGTCTATCCATGTCAAATTTTAGTGCATACAGAAACAGTTTGAAATAATTTCAACGTTGACCCCATTCATAGTTCACCATTGCCCATGTCTAGTCCTAGTACAATGTCTTTCCATTGTTCCTTTTAAAATTCATTCAACACACATCTTCCTGCATATAGTACTACAAGGACATGTAATAACGTCGATAAACAAGTACTAGTTGATATAAATTTCACAAGCTTCATCAGTTATTTCTTGTCTTTGTTTTTTTCTCTCATCTAAGTACTTCTTTGCTCCATAAATTAAAGACTATTAGTATGAAATAATTATTTAAATATAAAATTATCTCTAGTGCCTTCTTATTTCCACAAAATGCATGGGCATAATTGGCATGATGTTGGTTTTATACAACATAAGAGATGAAAATAAAGAGCACAACCATGACGATGGGTATATTTTTGGGAGTTCCATGCACCACGACATTAATTCGAGAAAGTTGGAATGAAACAAGGCTAGGATCGGATATATAGAGTGAGTGTGTGAGTCATATTTGATTTTGGAAACCCTCCCATATCATCAATGCATGAATATTTAAATATAACACTACCATGACACCATAATGATATTTAAATATGACACTACCATGACACCATAATGATGCCATCGACCCATGCAATACTTAGCGACATTGATACAACACCATCTCGACATGCGTATTTTTATGGTGTTTATTAAATAATGAACTAAAAGAGGGATTTTTCATCACAACTATGAAACACATACATTGTATATACAATGTAGAACCTGAAATAAAAATGAAGAAAGGGTGACGCAAATTTAAAACTTGTTTCAACCAATTTGTGTACTTTGAAAGAAAAATAGGGTTTATGGTTTACATGATGAATTGATGATGGAAACAAGTGGGTGTGTGAGTCATATTTGAGTCCAAAAACCCTCCCATATTGTTAAGGTATGTGAATAGTCTATCCATGTCAAATTTCAGTGCATACAGAAACAATTTGAAAAACTTTCAATGTTGGCCCCATTCACAAGTCACAGTTGCCCATGTCTAGTCCTAATACAATGTATTTTCATTGTCCCTTTTAAAATTCATTCGAGACACATGTTCTCACATATAGTACTGCAAGGACATGTAATAACATCGATAAACAAGTACTAGTTGATATAAACTGCACAAGATTCATCAATTATTTATTGTCTTTGTTTTTTCTCTCATCTAAGTACTTATTTCCTCCATAAATTAAAGACTATTAGTACAAAAACAATATTTAAATATGAAACTCCCTCTAGCGTCTTCTTCTTTCCTCCAAATGCATGGGCCTAATTGGCATGATGTTGGTTTTGTACACCATAGGTGATGAAAATAAAGAGCATGACCATGACGATGGGTATATTGTTGGGATTTCCATGCACAACATTAATCCCATGTTTTCAAACAATTTCATGAATATTCTATAGAAATGAAAAACATGTTCACTGAAACTTCGTTGATGCAATACTATGACAACAATGATGACATCTACAATCATGATGGCATAAAAATGAATGAGCTTCTCTTGGTTTCAAGAATAATTTATCCTCTATTGAACAAGACCAATCACATGAAGGTGGAATCTCATAAGGCCCCNCCCAATACCCAATCTATAAAATAGAAAATAATCAAAAGCAACATAGTAAGATTCATGCATAGAAACTACCAAAACAAAAATTAATGAAGGTAAATGAAATTATGTGTTTGTAATTGATATTTTTAGTTTACCACGTACTCAGCTAGTATGGAAACTATTTTCATGTTTCACATAATAATTAAACAACATGTAAGAATACAAAATATAAAAAAGTCACATAAAACTTAAAAACATGTAATTAACCCATGACATAAGTAAATACTTTTAAGACAATAATTCATAAAAAATAAAATATATAGTTACGTACCTGATCCAACTCAACATATGTATCATCCTTCTTTTGAATCTTCTTCTTCATCAAACTTAACATTTTTCTCATCACTCGGTTCAGAAACGGTGTTGAAAGGATTGATGATATCATCATCATCATCATCAATGTCATTTTCAAGCATATTTTCATCGACATCATCATCAAGAACTGCATTAATGTCTCCTATGCCTAGTTCATATTCTCTGTATTCTTCATCTGTCAACCCATGATATTCCATCTCTGTCTAATCTGTCACATCATCTTCTTCTTCAATATCATTCTTTCTTGGTTTTAATCCAGTCTCTTCTTTCCCATTGAAAATATGTTTTTCAGTAGTACGATACCTATGGTTCTTAGGGAGGAGGTGATCCAGATTATTTTGAGAACAACATGAAGGAATAAATATAACTGAGATATAACAATGAAATACACAAAAAATATAGAATAGAACACAAAATTATAGTGAAACCCGACTTCTATTACTGAATAAGATAGAAAAACATTGTAGAACACAAACTGGAAAAATGGGGTAGCTTATCTCTAAAAAAGAAAGAGATGTTGGCTACACTTCATTCACAAGAATATTTGCATCACACTCCATTGCATTCTTAAAGGGCCTCCTTCACCTCAATTATATATGAAAGAGTGAGAGGAGAACAATTCTCGGGCAGTCACTGTTACACATCAAAATTACTCACTTCAATAGTGTCGCAAGTGTCGTCATTACAAGTGTCATAAATGTTGCAGTGTCGAAAGTGTCATAAACATCATACTGCCATATTTCCTATATCATGTCTCTAATGACATCATAAGGACAATTAAGACACCTTCAAAGACTGGTTTAAGAAGGAGAAATCATCTGATGAGGAGTACAAATCATTTGTCATGAAGAAAACCACTCAAAAATGATTTTCTGAAGGGGAGCGCTCCCCTACCCACTGTTAGGGAGTGCTAGTGCTCCCTAGCCTCCTTTAGGGGATCGTTCCAAGCACTCTGTGAACCCTTTTGGGGGATCGTTTCCCTTTCTAAGCAAATTTTTCGCTTGTTGAGATAAATCAAGGAAGAATCCCCTCAATCTTTGAAGGTAGTTGGATTTGAATCTGAGGTCAAGGCGTGATCTTAGGGAAGATCCTAAACTAAAGGAGAAGAATCCTCAACTTATCCCAAAGATCTCTCAAGTGGTTGGACCTCTCCAAGCTTATATAAGGAGGCCTTCTCATGGTGAAAAGAGGAGGATAGAGATTGAGAGATACCAAACTTATGATCTCATGAGTGGTATTGATAGAGAGACATTGTAAAGCATCTAACTTATGATCTCATAAGGGAGATATCATTGAAGCATCAGAATTCTGTGTGTGGATTATTTGAGCAAGGGTCTGGACAAGAGGAGCTTGGTGAAGCTATTGCACTACATCCATGGTTGTAAGCAACACTTTGTTCTCATTAATATAAATCCATGCTTGGTCTGTTTCCTTTAAAGTTTGTGTATATGAACTTGTTTCTTTCATAGATTCATTATAAAGATAATCATAGTAGAGAAGGAAGTATTGTTGTTGTTTCTCATTGTACCACAGAACCTTCAACTGAACTTGGAGATCAAGATCATCCTGGAGCGAACAAGGAAAAACATCAGTAAAAAGGTACTTGCCTTTCTTCCCTCTTCTTCTTTGATAGTTTAGCTTTACGATAAAGGAATTTCAGTGTCCATAATATCACTTTCTGTCTTGGAGTTAAGGGTCTAGCATCCAAGAGGGAATCCACTTGTCCACAGGGGGATTCTCCTGTAACAAAAATTGGTGAATCCACTGGGGATCAAATGAACAGCTCACATTATTGCCAATTTATCCTCTTCCAGTGGACTCACCAATTTATGTTACAGGTGAATCCTCCTATGGACAAGTGGATTCCCTTTTGGTATCTAGACCCCTAAAACCAAGACAGAAAAGCTTGTACTCCTTGTCAATTGATTTCTCTTCTTCAAGACTAGTCTTTGAGGTGTCTTAAGTGTCCTTATGATGTCATTAGAGGCACGACATAGGCAAGATGGAAGTATGATGTTTGCGACACTTGTGACATTTTTGGTCAAGATACAACACTTGCATACAAGATGAAACACTTAAAAAACTTGTAATGACGACACTTGTGACACTATTGAAGTGAGTAATCTTGATGTGTAACAGATTGCCCCCCAAAGTGCGAAGTTAGAAGATGATGATGACTGAAGTACTTTGTATATTTTTCGAGCAAGGGTATGGATACAGAGAACCTGGTAGAAGTTGCACACAACCATCAAACAAACATTATGACATGTTTCAAACCCAAGGCAGACATACCTATGCTTGAGTGATAAAGACCTTTTCAGGTATGGCTGCCATAGAATACATTGTGGATCCATAATTATATTGACAAAAAGGTATAGCCACTAAACATACAATGTGGATCTATCCTTCCATGACATGAACTAATCGTATCCACGAAAAATACACTGTGGATATACGAGATGACAAGACATAGCCACAGACCAATACAAAGTGGATCTATGTGACAGTATATGTGTCAATATTCAAGAGAAACTTCATTGCAACCTGGGTAAAGTATATATCAGAGTGAATGACTCAACCCAGGGTCTTCTTACCAATCCCAATGTAGAATGAATCTAACCATGTGAATAGATGTCCTGATGTCGAACATGGCAGAAACCACTTGATTACCGGTCAATGATGTAAATCGTTAACAAGCGCGAGGGAGATCACTATTGATGTCAATGATTCCCAATGTACTCTAGTACATTCCAATGAATGTGAATGGATGAAATGAATTCGAACATCCATGGAATCATCTTATCAAAGGTCAATGATATAAACACACTGTCGAACACGAGGAGGCCTGCCACTGAGGCATGCAGGTCCCAAGGTACTAACTGGTTTCTAAGTCTAGCTCCTGGATAACATGCTAAAGTCGACAGGAATAGACTCATCGAAGGAGGGCCTTTCTGTATCCCCCATCAATGACACAAAATGGACACATAGATTTAATTGGTGGATCAAATGAATAGTTCTCATTGTTTTGAATGCATTCTTGCTTTTGGGTCATGAAACTAGCTTGCATTTGAAGTAGCGGAATTGCATGTTTTTAGTTTTTTTTTGGGACATTGTGCATCTATAATGATGAATGTTTTCTCCTTCTGATAGCATAGTTTTCATTGAAATTAAAATATTGCATCTTCATCTCTTTGCATAAATTTTGAGTCGGTCAAAACACCATATTGTCCACGCCATTTTCCTTTTGAGTAACAACAACTTTAAAAATCAAGCGCTAAACTAAAATTGATTAGACATTTTTACATTTTCTGGTAGCAAACCTACATTAGATTAGTTGTAGGGCTTTGGAATAGGTGTGAAAGATAACTTTCCAAAGCTGCAAACAAACATAGTATCTTGTGTTAGGGAGCGGTGAAATCCAATTGCTATATTTTGTCCTGGGAAGCCCTTCTCACACAAGGGTCAATCACGAGGTCACATTAAGACTAGCAGAGTTACTCACCCTGCTTTGTTGGTCTTGGTGTAGAGATTGTGTTTATTATGGGGGTCGCTTGAAGGTATACCCACAATGATGAGTCGAAGCCTTTCAAGTTGATTTTGGGCTAGATATCCTGCTCTTGTGCGTGGATCGCACTGTCGACTGTTTCCCCAGGCATCACTGTTGTAGTTGGTAACCTTAGTGACCTATCTCTTTAGGGTATTTACACAAGGTGAATGTGGAGGGGCAAGTCTTCATGGTACTTGGAATCGACGTTGGCCAAACTCACTCGGGCTCCTTGGAGGTATACCCACGATTATCTGTGGAAGCTTGCACCATGGTGTAAGTCTGTTAAGCAGGTCATCAACGTAACTTTTCCACCAGCTCTATCTCCTCCCCTTTTTACTTTGTTCCCGTGATGTTGGATTTCATCACCAACTAGTGTGCCCATTGTGAGAAGGTTTTGTTTTCTTGCTTACTTACTATATTTTTAGCGTGTATTGTTTGTTCTCCCTAGCAGAATCTAGGTTGGAGCTTTATTTTTATGGCATCAGTTCCCGGGATGACCAATGAAGGAAACCCTTTGCCAAGGGAACCCTTTGTTTTTCCTTCTTATGGAAACATTGGTCCTCCTTACATCGCTACTTTGAGCCTTCCAGGTCTCACAATTGGGTTACCGGTATGGTTGTTTTCCACTCTGGTCATCTCGAATGAAGGTGCTTCTAATGTAATCACATCACCCACACATCAACCTCATGTTGACCTTTCTCCTTCTTCACATGTCAGTTCTCCTTTGATTTCTCCTTCTTCACCTAGTGAAATCTCTCAAGAGAGTATCCAGATTGATAAGAAGAAGAAGAAACAAAAAGAGAAGAAGAAGAAGAACCAGAAAGGGACCAAGCCTCCAACTACATCAAATGTTGGATCCAAGCAACCAGCTATTGTTAATAGTACTAGGAGTGTTGATGAAGTCGATAAGATTAAAACGAAGAATCTGAAACCCAAATTTCCTTGCAATATTTGTAAGGGTAACCACTTTCTGAGGGATTTCCCTAGTATTCCCAAGGTCTTAGAAGTGTGGCCCTCCACATCATCGGCCCTGTTGTTCATGTCAGTGATACCCCGTCAACTAGTGACATTAAGGTTGGTAAGAAGAAGAAAACTGTCAAATTTCCTTGTATTTTATGTGAAGGTGATCATTATTCTCACCTTTTTCCTCGTATGGGCGAGGATTCTTATCTTTTGGAAAAGATTCAACTTCCAAAAGGTTATCATAATATTTCTCCCAACCCATCGTTAGTTTATGGAATCGTCAATCCGGTTGCATCCCCGGTCAATCATGTTAATCTGGTGGTCAATCTAGTTTCATCCTCGATTGAACCACTAACCAAAGTAGTTGATCCGATTACATCATCGGTCAATCCCACTCTTCTTTTGAGGAGTGCCAAAGTGATTTATCTAGTCCCTTCCTCATTCAATCCCACCCTTCATCTGAAGAGTGTCAAATTGGTCGACCCGACTCCACCATCGGTCAATCCCACTCCTCCTTTCAGAAGTGTCAAAGTGGTTTCTCCAGTTACTCCATCAGTCAATCCCAATCCTCCTTTGACGAGTGCTAAAGTGACTGATCCAATCCCTTCATCGGTCAGTCCCACCCTTCATTAGAAGAGTACCAAAGTGGTTTCTCTGGTTATATCATCGGTCAATTCCACTCTTCCTTTGAAGAGTGCCAAAGTGTTCGATCCGATCTCATCATCGATCGATCTTACTCTCCCGTTAGAGAGTAAACCCGATTCTACCCACATTTTTCTCGTTGATACAGGATCTATCGTGCTGGGGGGCATTCCTCCTTCTCCTACAAAAACCCTTCCAAGTAATGAGGCCATCCTTTTTTATTGGGGTGTGCTAACTAGACCTCGTCTTCCCTCTCACATGCCTTTCAAGATTACAGTAAATGTTTGTGGTCGGGACGTTCCTCATACACTGATAGATGAAGTTTTGTCCATTAGTATTTTGTCCTTTATTGCTTGGAAAGCTTTGGTTATCCTCAGCTTGTGCCGATTACCCAGAATCTGTTCACTTTTAACAGAAGAACCAGTCTCCCTTTAGGGATCATTCCTCAGTTTCCCATAAATTTGGGAGGTAAAACAATCTTTATTGATGTTATGGTAGTCCAAGACCCCTTAGATTTCGATTTATTCCTTGGGTGAGATTATGTCTATGCCATGAAATCTATTGTATTCACTTTTTTCCATGTGATATATTTCCCGCATGATGGAAGAATGGTGAATATTGATTTACTTCCGTTTGTTGGCCCTAACTTGACCATCAACGCAATGACCTCCCTAAATGGGCCTTATATGCAGTCGGTATCACCTCTGCCACAGGTCAATTATGTGGCATTATCTCCCATGACTTCAACTTTAGATGACTTGGATCCGGTAGTTGACATGGTGATCTCTTCGGTAGGGCTATTGGAGCCTGATCTCCTTACCCCTGGCGAGACCCTCGACATGTGTTCCTTCCAGAGAATTCTTCTTCCATCACATGAAGATATATTGGAAGCCATGACTGAGTTTTTTCCCTTGACATGGTATCCTTCCAGAGTGTCATCCTCTTGGAAGCCATGATCAAACAGACGTTACAAGCATAATTTTCCTCTCTGTAGCAAGCTCGTTAAAAAATGAAATAGAGGTTATGAGCATACTTTCTCTTCTCTGTGGAAAGCTCGTTGAAAAATGAAACAGAGGTTACAAGAATAGTTTCACTTCTCTGTGGAAAGCTCGTTAAAAAATGAAATAAAATATACAAGCACAGTTTTCCTCTCTGTGGCAAGCTCATTAAAAAATGAAATCGAAGCTACGAGCATAGTTTTCTTCTCTATGGCAAGCTCGTTAAAAAATGAAACAGAGGTCACGAGCATAGATTTTCCTCTCTGTGGCAAGCTCGTTAAAAAATGAAACAGAGGTCATGAGCATAGTTTTTCTTGCTGTAGCAATCTCGTTAAAAAATGAAACAGAGATCTGGGGATTGAACTCAGAGCCTTGAGCATAGGTTTTTACCTGTGTCAATCTCGTTAAAAAATGAAGCAGATACCTCTCTTATCAGGTCGAGTCTGTCACCAAATCCCGTAGATGTCAAGTTGAGTCTTTCGTTTATCTCGTATTTGAACCTTCATTTCATCCACCCTTATCCTTTTTCTCCATCTAGTACAGAAATTGGTGACAACCTCAAAGTCTGTGAATGAATTGAAGCTTGGGGGGCATGTCTCTAGCCTTTTGATTATCATTCTAGAGTTAAGCCACTAGATTTTCAAGATGGGGGCATACCGAGCTTAGTATTTGTTCCTTATCACGCTTGTTAAAAACATGGAAATGTAACCGAGCAACCTTTTATCTCTTTTTTGAGCTCACATGGATACACGAAAAAGGAACACCTTGGAGTCTCCTTTAAGCTCTTTTCAGACTCTCTAAATGTGAAAATATTGTCGAGTGATCCTGCTTCCTTTCCCACTCGTTAAAAGGTTTGAAAGGGCGTCTTTCAAGTGATAATTTATCTCTTTTTCGGCCTCGTGAGACTAGCATTATGAAAAAGGACAACACTGGAGTCGTCTTTAATTTCTTTTCAAACTCTCTAAACATGAAAAATCACTGATTTTACCTTCTCTGGACTCGTTAAAAAATCATACATTGAAGGGCCCGTACGGGACCGAACCCTCACCTCTTCCAGTTCGTTAAAAAACAGAAGAGGGACTTACCAAAGGTGCGTTATATCGAGCATGTTTTACACTGCTCGAGGTCATTAAATTAAAAAGAGGTACTCGTCTATCCGGATGGGGGGGAAATTAAAGGAAGCAAGCCAAGCAGTTTTTGAGAACATTACCAGTAACTCTTATGGTCTCCCTTGAACACGACACTTTGTCTTTGCACACATTTCAATTTTCTAAACCTCTGCACTGAACCAATCCTCTGATTTTTCTTACTCCTTTGGTTCACCCAAAGAAAGTCACAGTGTCCACTGCATCATCATGTTTCGGTCCATGTCATGTTTCTATTGTTGTGCCTCAGTGTTCAAGGGAAGTATCTGCCTCGAGAGCCAGCCATCACAAATATCTTGTTTCAATACCTGTGTCAGTCCATGTTCATTTGATATACCAATTTACATCTCTATGTCAGTTCCATGTCATTGATGGGGGATACATCAAGGCCCTCCTGTGAAAAGTCTATTCATGTCAACCTCAACACATTATCCAGGAACTAGACTTAGAAACCAGTTAGTACATTGGGACTTGCATGCCTCAATGGCAAGCCTCCTCGCTTCCGACAATGGGTTTACATCATTGACCTATGATGGAATGATTCCATGGATGTTCAACTTCATCTCATCCATTCACATTCATTGGAATGTACTAGAGTACCTTGGGAATCATTGACATCAATGGTCATCTCCCTCGCACTTGTTAACTGTTTACCTCATTGACCGGTAATCAAGTGGTTTCTTCCATGTTTGACATCGGGACATCTATTCACATGGTTAGATTCATACTACATCGGGATCGGTAAGAAGACCCTGGGTTGAGTCATCACTCTGATATATACTTTTCCCAGGTTGCGAAGGAGTTTTCTTTTGAACTATGACACATATACTATTACATAGATCCACTTTGTATTGGTCGTGGCTATGTCTTGTCATCTCATAGATCCACTGCATATTATTTGTGGCTACAATCAGTTTAGGTCATAGGAGTATAGATCCACATTGTATCTTCAGTGGCTATACCTTTTATCAATATAATTATGGATCCGCCGTGTATTTTATGGCGGCCATACCTTGGAAGTATTTATCACCCAAGCATAGGTATGCCTGCCTTGGGTTTGAAACATGTCATAATATTTGTTGGATGGTTGTGTACAGCTTCTATCAGGTTCTCTACACCCATACCCTTTTCTTGAAAAATTCTACAAAGTACTTCAGTCATCAGTTCTCATCTTCTAACTTTGCACTTTGGGGGGAAATCTATTACACATCAAAATTACTCACTTCAATAGTGTCGCAAGTGTCATCATTACAAGTGTCATAAATGTTGCAGTATCGCAAGTGTCGTAAACATCATACTTCCATATTTCATATGTCGTGTATCTAATGACATCATAAGGACACTTAAGACACCTTCAAAGACTGGTTTAAGAAGGAGAAACCATCTAATGGGGAGTACAAATCATTTTCCATGAAGAAAACCACTGAAAAAATTTTTTTTGAAGGGGAGCGCTCCCCTACCCACTGTTAGGGACTGCTAGTGCTCCCTAGCCTCCTTTGGGGGAGCGTTCCAAGCACTCTGTGCACCCTTTTGGAGGATCGATTCCCTTTTTGAGCAAAATTTTTTCTTGTTGAGATAAATCAAGGAAGAATCCCCTCAATCTCTGAAGGTAGCTAGATTCGAAACTGAGGTCAAGGCATGATCTTAGGGAAGATCCTCAAATGAAGGAGAAGAATCCTCAACTTATCCCAAAGATATCTCAAGTGTTTGGGCCTCTCCAAGCTTATATAAGGAGGCCTTCTCATGGTGAAAAGAGGAGGATAAATATTGAGAGATACCAAACTTATGATCTCATGAGTGGTATTGATAGAGAGACATTGTAAAGCATCTAACTTATGATATCATAAGGGAGATATTATTGAAGCATTGGCATTCTGTGTGTGGATTATTTGAGCAAGGGTCTGGACAAAGGGATCTTGGTGAAGTTGTTGCACTACATCCATGGCTATGAGAAACACTTTGTTCTCATTAATATAAATTCATGTTTGGCATGTTTCCTTTAAAGTTTGTGTATATGAAATTGTTTCTTTCATAGATTCATTATAAAGCTAATCATAGTAGAGTAGGAAGTATTTTTGTTGTTGCTCCTTGTACCACAGGACCTTCAACTGAACTTGGATATCAAGATCAACATGGAGTGAACAAGGACAAATGTTAGTAAAAGGGTACTTGCCTTTCTTCCCTCTTCTTCTTTGACAGTTTAGCTTTATGATAAAGGAATGTCAGTGTCCATAATAAAACTTTTTGTCTTAGAGTTAGGGGTCTAGCATCCAAGAGGGAATCCACTTGTCTGCAGGGGGATTCTCCTATAACAGTCACCCATCCCAGTACTACTCTAGCCTGAGCGCACTTAACTGCGGAGTTCTAATGGGATCTATTGCATTAATGCTATGTTGTAGGAATGTACATAAGACAATTACATGATGTCTGTAATTAACAAATGAAGATGGCATTACATTATAATCCCCATCAAAAGTGTGAATGTCATGGTTTATCAAAATCATAGGATCAAAATGGTGATTCAATGGAAAAGGTGGATGGTCGCTGAGATCCATCAGGATCATTCCTCCCCCCTTAGGAAGCAATGGTCCCCATTGTGTCAAGTTCACTTAGGAGATGGAGAGACTTCTGCTAAACCTGCAGCTTGGTGTGTTGTTTTCCTTGCTAAAGAAGTTGTCATTCTTAGCTTGTTGAAGGTTTTCATGAACATGTTGTTGGGTGGGTTGAATCCATTCAACCAATCTAGTTGCATGATCTACCTGAGTGTGGGAGGACTCTATCGGTGAATATGAAACATGAAGAGTATGAATGGTTCTATTATAAACTTTCTTGATTGGGTAGTGTGGAGGCACCCTCGTAGGTGCAACAAGAACATATTGGTACTCTTCTACAATATTGTCGATCTACTTCTGCTGGATAGAAACATCTTGGGATGAGGCTGCAGTGGTTGCAGTGTCCTTATGTTCACCTTATGATCGGATTGTGAAGAGGCTAAACTTTGTAGTATGAGAGATTACTTTGTGGCATTGTTTTGGTGGGACAATAGTTGAAACTACCTCTAGTATCCTGTATAGTTGACCTTCCAAAGTAACAATGAGGCTATGGGGTCAAGACTCATAAATATCATGACACCTCCACACATATGGTTGGCCTAATAGAAAATCACAGACTTATAATGGGGAAACATCACATAATACCTCATCCTTGAAGGTCTTGATACCATATTATAGGATACATTATTGGCTGACATGAATATCTTGACCCTGACAAAGCCACTCGATGTTGTATGGATGCAAGTGTAGTGTTGTTGGAAAATCCAATTGATCGAAAACCTATGCTTAGATGATGTTATTTTGGCTTCCACTATCAACAATAAAATGTAGTGGGGTCCCCTTCACCCACATCTATGAATGGAAGAATCTCTCCCCATCTTCAGGATCCTCTTTTGGTTGGATTATTGTAGTTGCGACAATAGCAGTGGGCTCTGCATCAATGATCTGTATCCTTTTATCATTTTCTGAATCAGAGTCCAAGTTGGGGTTTGGATGTTTATCTTTGAGCTCAACCATCAATGACTGTATTGAGTGACATTCATCAGTGTTATGCCAAGGGCTGTTGTGGAACTCACACCACTTTCTGGTGTCTTTCTTGGACTTCCTGTTACCCTTATTTTCCTACATCTAGAGTTGGTTATCTTGAGGTTGGCCTTCCTTTCTCTGTCCTTCATTATGTGAGTTAGATTTTCCTTTTCCATCCTTCTACCACTTAGTTTTTTGCTTGAATTTCCGCTCAATATTGACTGCATATCGATTAGCAAATATCAATGAGGAGATGTCTAGAAAATCCATCTATGTTTGAATGTACCTGGGTAGACCACTGTAGTACTTAAAAACCAAGTGTCTCTCAGAGTATTTGATACCCAACTTTGATCACAAGGTATGAAATATGTTGGTGTACTCTGACACCGCCTGATCTCTTTTATGACGCAAAGTTGTCCATCTCATGTATTGGTCATCATAGTTTCTGACAGGGTAGAACTCCTCCTTTAGGGCATATACAAAGGCTTCCCAAGTGGGTTCTCTCCCAAATAGTGTATATTAATTTGTGGTGTACCTCTCCCAGTAACCTTCCCACCAAGCTCTGACATGGGTAAGGGATTTAAGGAGCACGAAGGTGATATTTTCATTGTCGAAATTGTTTTGGACAGAGTAATAACCTTCTAGCAGATTTAACCATTTTTCTAGAGCATTTGCATCTATCTGGCCTTCAAATAAGGGGATATAAAAATTGACTTGTACCTTGAAGGGTGTTGCACTTGCGAAATGGATTATTGTCAAAGATGCGTCAACTACCGCCATCAGTAGTCTTCGAAGGATCTGAACAAAGTTTTCCATCATCTCATTCCTTTGTCGCATGAGGGATTCCTCGAGCAACATATTCAAAAGAACTCCTTCTTTGCCATATCTTTGTTCTTCCACCATGGGAGGTCACTTAGGCTAGTGAGAGAAATTATCCTCAAGTGAAACTAGCTCGAGACCCAACTCTCTATACTCTGAGCTCGTCGGGAACCTGCTCTAAGAAACGACAAGGAGTAGCCTGCTTTGATACCACTGATTCGGATTATTTTGAGAACGACATGAAGGAATAAATATAACTAAGATATAACAATGGAATATACCAAAAAATTAGAATAGAACACAAAAATATAGTGAAACCTAACTTCTATTATTGAATAAGGTAGAAAAACATTGTAGAACACAAACTGGAAAAATGGTGTAGCTTATCTCTAAAAATAAAGAGATGTTGGCTACACTTCATTCACAAGACTCTTTACATCACACTCCATTACATGCTTAAAGGGTCACCTTCACCTCAATTATATACGAGAGAGTGAGAGGAGAACAATTCCCATGATGCATGTGGGATAAATTGGACAAAGTTTATAAAATGCCATAGACATGTAAAATACTAGGACTTCCTGGGCGGTCATCCATCCCAATACTACTCTAGCCCAAGCACGCTTAACTGTAGAGTTCTAATGGGATCCATTTCATTAACGTTATTTTTTAGGAATTTACATAAGACCATTACATGATGTCTATAATTAACAAATGAAGATGACATTACATTATATTCCCCATCAAAAGGGTGAATGTCATGGTTTATCAAAACCACGGGCTCAAAATGGTGATTCAGTGGAAAAGGTGGATGGCCACCAAGATCCATTTGGATCGGGAGGTTCCTATACTCATCAAACACCACATTTCCTAAACTTTTTGAATGACGATACTTCATATTAGGACCACAAACTAGACATGCAAATTTACCCTTTGTTTGAAGACCTGAAATGCCATATGGATTAATGTCAATTATACAATGGGACTATTTAAAAAACATGCATGATATCTTTAAAAAACTATATAGTATTAAAGTGAAACATAATGCTACATACCAAAAACATTGTTAGTCCTGGGGCATCATGAATTGTCCATACAAGTATTCCATGAAATTGAAATTTCTTCTCCCCGATTGGTTTACAGATCTCATACATAGAAATGTTGACCCATAAGTTTAGTAGCCCGTCGATAAGAAAATTGATATATACATTCATATATTTAAATTGGTGATTACCTAATTGTTTGAAATTACACATAATTACTACCATGATATGTATATATCGGTAAATAAATAAACAAAAGATATTATGCAAAAAAAATAAAATGAAAATGTTACATTCAAAAAATTAATGTAAACAAAAACTTGGAACAATCATTGTCAACATTATGTGCTCCCTCTTTATTGACATCCAAGGAGGAATGTTATTGTTGATAACAAAAATAGGCCACACTGAGTAAGTAGACCTAAGCTCTAAGAATGGATTAACATCGTCGGTTGCCAATGAAATCCTAACATTATGAGGTTCATCTTTGAAATCTGCCCATTTTTCCTCAATTTCCCTAAATGCATAACCATCTGCAGGAATTCGAAGAACACCATATCCACTTCTGTTCTGTGCATGATAATCCATAAATTGTGTTATGATTTCACACCTGAAAAATCGTTGCAAATGTGGAATTTTGTGAATATGATGAAGAACCTTTCTAGGCATCTTTTTTGTTACTTGATCGGTTCGATATCTACTGATAAGACATTGTGGGCATTCTCTTTTCGGCACATGTTGTCCATAATATATAATATGATCATTAAGACATGCATCTATATTTTGATACTCCATTCCAATGTCTTTCATAATGTCAAGCAAATCTCGATATGTGCGAGGTAAAATATTTGACGATGGTAACAAAAATTCACCTGACAATCTACAACATAACAATTAATTACTAGTTAATGTAAATAATATTAATCATAAATATTGCATTCATATTTTATACATTAATTAACACTAAATATATATATATATAATTCAACATTTATGTATATGAGATGAAACTTATTACATACCTTAGGATCTGTGACATACAAGTGTTTGACAAATGATTCATAACCTTTAAGTTCACCAACAACAATGTAGCGAACAGAAGATTTGATCTTGAGCCTTTGTAAATTCGTTTATTTTCCTTTTCTAAAAGAGGTCCATCATAAATACCATCACTGCCCCCCTCCTCATCCGACTGAGGAAACAAATCTTGGATCATTTTATTTGTCCCATCATATTTTTCCATGGGATCATTAACTTGATTTGTCCCATCATCTTCTTCCATGAGATACTCATTTTCTTCATGTTCCTCAACTTGTACAACATCATTTCTACTACTACTTGGTGCAGCATTGTGCAGAAAGTTAGGGGGAAACTCTAACTTTATAATTACAAACAATCATGAAAAATTAGTGTGTATAAAAAATATTCAAACAATATATATATATATATATAAAGATAATGAATATATAGCTAATTACCACGAAATGATATTCATTTGATCCCCCATCAGTGTGTCCATATTTCCTACAATTGTTTTAGTTGTTTCTATTAAAATGCTTATGGGACGTGTAAAGCTACATTTTTTGCAAGGGCAATAACATCTACTATCACCCTTTTCAGGTCCTCTTTAATTTTTTTCCCACCTCTAATATTTTATGCCATTATTCTTATGCACAAAAAATACCTTTTTTTGAACCGTCGTTGTTATAGCAATATTGTCACAATATCAATAATTTTCCAAATATTTATATATTTTATTTCGTCGCCATTTCAATGAACATTGATCAAGTCAATATTGACTTTGTCAAATAGTTGGGTGATTGCTTGAATAGGCCAACGGTAATCTTTGTCTCATTTCTCATGCGACGAACTCTACAAGGAGCATTGACCAAGTCAATATTCACTTCGTCAAATAGTTGGGTGACTTAGAACAGGGAAATGGTAATCTTTGTGTCGCCGCCCATGTGACGAACTATGTGATGAAATATAGAGATCATCGCCTAGGAGACAAACACGAGCTGATTAAAAAAAAAAAAGATAAATTTAAATATTTATCTTCATTTTTTAGACAAAAATCTACTTTAGTTGCCAGTAATTCATCGCAAATTTTGGAATATGTAGTAGTGCCATATGGTATGAGACCGGTACCAATATTTTGACTTCACTCCAGAAATCCTCTTCCACCCACATATCCGATCATATTCATGAGTAGAGACAACAGAGACAGTTTATTAAAGCTCCCATCTCGGACCAACTCCTCACGGATTGGTTTACAAAGTCGCCCTTGCCTCCCATCGCCCGTGATGTTGCTATGGAAAAGGTTTTTACTAAGGATCAAGCTATCATTCATGAAAATTATTTGAACTCGGTCTACTCCCAGTCCGAAACACTTTACGATCTAATCCCTAATGCTCCTCGTCCATCGAATGATCCAACAAAATCTGCTCTGGAACCAAGTTTTGTTTCAGAGGCCAAAACTAGTTCCACTCCTGCTCAAACCTCCTAGGTGACTATGATCCAATCCTCTTCATATCAGCAATTAGGAGGTAAGAAGAAAAAAAAGGGAAAATCCAAGAAATCTTCTAACCAACAGGATAATCCAAATAATTTTGATACTCAACCAACTAGGAAGCCTAAGTTTCCTTATATGATTTGTCAGGAATACTGCTACATGAAAGAATTCCCTCATCGTGAGGCAATCACTAAATTTATGAAGGGTACCTCCCAACCGGTTCAACAACAAAATCTAGTTGTGAAAAATCATGCCCCTTCACAAGGGAGAAATGCAGGTCATACCCACCATGGGGATGCTTCCACAAGCGCCTCTGAGGTGTACATGTTTAAGGTGATTAATGTGAAAACTCAAGAAAACACTTATAACACTCCTCCGGATGATAAGACTAAGGGAAAGGTCATCGATCATCCCTCCACATCCACTCCTCCTCCATCTTCCAATCCTCTTCAGATTGAGAATCCAACATTTGACGTAGTGTTGTGCTCACCCAAGACCATAATTCGAAAAGTGACATTTAATCCAAATTCTCACATTGCCCAAAACTACAACATTGTTAAAGATTTGGCATAGGCACCTTGTGCTATGTCATCTCTCGAAGTTCTACAGAATTGTCCAAGTCAACATGGAACCATGTTGTCATCCATTGGAGCTATGGATCCAGAGGCATCGAATCTGATCACGTTCAATCTGGATTTCTTTAAGGAGAGGCATTCCCACCACATATCATTCCAAATTCAAATTTTGGTTGGTGGAAAGAAAATCCATCGTGATGTTTTGGATGAGGGAGCCTCCACCTGTGTCATGTATTTGTCTAGTTGGAGAGTTACCGTTTCTCCTAAACTTAGTCAGTCTCCTACCACCTTGAAAGTGTTTGATGGACGTGGTTTCCAGCCTCACAGACTTTTGCAATCTTTCACTTTGACATTGAAGGGTAAGAATGTTTCGGCTGATATTGAAGTAGTTGACACTCCCTTGGATTACAATTTTTTGCTTGGTCATAGTTGGTTCTATGTGATGATTTTCATTGTATCTACAGTGTTTTGTGTCTTACAATTTCCCCATCAAGGAAAAATTATCACTATTGACCAACTGGACTATATAACTATGGATCTCCACAATGTTGCAACGAATGATGTCCCTTTTCTCGGAAAGTCTAGTCTTGAGAGTGTAGGGGTAGGTATCCATAGGGATTCCTCACTCATGGGGGGTTTTCCTTTACATGCTCTTTCCATCCCGTAGGTTTCCACGTTAAATATGATTTTGAATCAGGTGTGACAATCCCTAGGATCATTTGATACTTTGGTAGTACCTGGTCTCGAAGAGCATAGTTCATTGTCTATGTCAAGCTCATTAAAACATGAAACATACCCCTCTCCATTCAAATTGAGTCTCACTCTGGATCACGTACTTGAACATTTTTTTCCTCCCCCTAGTGAAAATGTTCCCATTAGTAACCAGTCGCCTAAATAGGGAAAGAAAAAAAGTAGTCGAAGGAAGCGATGCTTGGGGGGAAGGTCTTCGACCTCTGGGCATCATGTTGGAACAAACCCACTAGATTTTGTCATGCAAACTGGAGGAAAAATACCTCTAGAGAGACACACTTCTAGGAGTAATCCTCACTTGAGGATCTTTCCCATCATAACGTAGTATTCTTTTATAGAATGATCTTAGTTTTTGTTCTTTCGCATGCTCGTTAATACATGAGAATAGGTTACTGAGCTCAGTCTTTGTTCTTTCTTGTGCTCATTAATACATAAGAATAGTGTTAGCGGGGAAAATCCCCATATACTGGGTCTAGATATAGGCAAAGCACTGACTTCCCTTAAAAGACAATTATATTCCTAAGCTACCCCAAAACTATCTAAACTTAATAAGAAGAGAGAGTAAAGAAGGTCAATAGGTGTACCTTTGGTCCTTGTGTCTAGTGTAGACCTCTTTCGTTTTTGTAGCTTCCTAGATTGCGAGTCTCCTCCCAAAGTTGACCCACAAAATATTAGGAAAAAAATGCTACAACATATACGATATCTACTTATCACTTTCAATGTTCAGATATAGACATAAATGAATAAATCAATAAAAACATATATACATAATGTTTTGGGACAAGAATGAACTATTTTATTTAATATTAAGATCAGAAATATTACAACCTTCGTCAGCAATCGCTCCGAAAAACAAGGTTCGGGCTCCTCTATCATGGCTCCAAGTGCATCAATCCCATGCAAGATTCTCACAAAAAATTATCACTTGGGAAAGGAGAAAGGGTTGTATAAGGAGAAAGTGATGGAGGGAAATGTTGAGGCCAAAACTCAAAATAGGATCCAAAACTTGGGCTAAGAAGGCGAAGGTATTTTGGCAGAGTTTTCTTGTTCTCTTACTTGTTGTTGTAAATGAGACCCTAATACCTCTTTTTATACGAAAAAAAGATGGTTATTTGGTATGGGGGTGAGCTACAATGGGTAAAATGGTTGGGAAACCCTCGATAGATTGTAAACTCCATCGAATTCCTTGCAATTTTATACTTTTTGCAAATTTTGGAGGTAAACACAGGCTAACTAGTATGAAGCTCATGTATGTACACATGCTAACTATTATGCAACACGCGTGTGTATGCGGGATATTAGTTCAGCAAAGCGTGTACACTTTCCAAAAAATAGTTTTTTAAGAAGAAGCCTCAACAATATTTTGGCAAAACATGTAAGTGGAAAGGCCAATGTCATGTAAGCATAGGTAGGGAATTTTTGGACTATAACATATTCCCCCTAATGTGTGAGATCATAAGAGCAACTGATGGCCTAAATACATTACAATATCTTTATGAGTGGGAAGGCACGAAGTCAAGTGAGCCCAGGACGAGTGTTTGGGAGCGTTCCATCTACAAAACAATGATAATATCTTTGAGGCGAGCACACCCATGCTCGGGATAAACTAAGCATGTTTTCCAATAAAGTACACTACAAATCCATGTCATATAAATGTATATATAAAGTGTAGCCGTGATAAATACACAACGAATCTACATCTCAAAATCATTTGAATATATACAAGTACAATATAATATGCATCTTCAAGAAGCATCGATGCCTACGGTTGGAGATGAGGACTTCATAGCTCAAGAAACAACTTCAATATCTTCAAAACTCAGGTAGGAGTACAATATGAGTGTAATACCCACTACCTTAAGGTCTTCAACATGTCATCGGGTAAATACTAGAGGATCTCGATCATCAGGCACATACCTTCATCGATTTTAAATATGAACTTGACTGGAGTCGTGGGATGGATGACTCACGAAAGTCAAGAGATAAAGTGCAGAATGGTCGACTTAGGTTGGATAAAACTTCCCTTGGAAAAAATCACGACAAAATGATGAGACTTAGATAGCGTAATATTGACATAAATTTGTGATACAAGAGGCACTACAAAGTCTCCATATGTTTGGAAGACTAGCCAAATGGAGGAGGACACAACTCTATGTAGCGAAAACAACTTCCTAAGGTCATATTATATCCCAATGCTTGGATAAAAAACTAAAGGATGTGCTTTGTCCAAGGGAAACTATCTTTCTACCGAAAAAAGAATGTATATCTCGTCCCTACTTTTTGGAATATTTTATTTTTTTTGTCTTTTTCAAATATTTTAATGAGCTTGAAAAAGAATAAAATAATTCTACGTTACAAAGGAGGAACGAGTGTCATAGGAATGAAAACTGGTTCCAAGTGCATGGAACATATTGATTCTCAGTGTAAGGACACGTGTAGGATAAGGACACTCGGGAAAATTCCTCCATGGGTCAAGGTGTCAAATCTCAAGGACAAAAGTGTTGTGAGGCATGCATTTAAGGAATTCTTTGAAGGTTCATTTAATAGCAACATGAAGCTGGCATTAGGCCAAATACACAAGGATGATACATGTGATGTCATTAAATATGACATAACATGACTCCCTCCATGTGAAGTTTTATGAGCCCAGAGAAGGTAATCTTGGTGGTTTTTCACATTTAGAGAGTCTAAAAAAATGCTAAAAAAAGACTCTAGGGAGTTCCTTTTTCGTAACTAGTCCAGTCGGTTTGAAAAAGGGTTAAACTTACACTGAAAGGAGCTCTCTTCAAAACCATTTTAATGAGTGTGACAAAGACAAGATCACTCGGCTATCTTTTCAATTTTAAGGAGTTTGAAAAGAGCTTAACTATGGACTCATAGCCTTTTTCTAAGTTTAGTCTCCTTAACCCGAAAAAGTATAAAAATAACTTAGGAGAACTCTCCTGGTGAGACAAGTCTCCAGAGGCATACTTTTTTCCTGGATAATATATTGGTCGGAAAAAGGGTTAAACTTATGCCAAATAGATGTTATTTCTGAACCAATTAACGAGTGTGAAAGGAACAAGGTCACTCGACAATCTTTTCATATTTAGGGAGTCTGAAAAGAGATTAACTATGGACTCCAAGGGGGTTCATTTTTCATAAATAATCTCCAAGGCCTGAAAAAGAGATAAACCAAAACCAAGGAGAATGTTCGTTTTTCAAAAATTTAGTCCCTCAGGCTCGAAAAAGGGTTAAACTTACACCTGAGAATACTCTCCTAGTGAATCGAAGTTCCTAGGGAATACCTTTGTTTGTGAATTAACTGTCTGTACCAAAAAAGGGCTAAACTACCACCAGACATATGTGCCTTCAAATTTTATTTTGGCAAGCATGAAGGGAAACAAGATCGCTCGACAATATTTTCAATTTTAGATAGTCTAAAAAGGGCTTAAAGAAGACTCCAGGGGGCTTCTTTTCTTAAGTAATCTAAACAAGACCGAAAATAATAAATAAATTTTCGTTAGATGTTGATTTCAAAGTTTAATTGAGCTTGAAAGACAACAAACCATGCTCTTAGGGAATCCTTCGGGTATGAGCCAAGAATGATGACTAGGAAGAAGAATGAGGCTTCATTGCAAGTGCCTATGAAGCACTTCAACATGGGAACCAAATGGAAAACAAGGCTCTAACTAGGATTCCCATGGAAGGAAGGTGCTACCACATAATGTATGACACACTTATCAACAAGGAAGGTTAGTGTCGCAATTCAGTGGGGTCAATCCTAAGGCTAAATGAACCAGGAAATGGATAATGCAAAAATGCAAGTAGGGAAAAATCTAACCTATATGCCAGTTTCAAGGTCAATACTTGTCACAATGGATCGATACGACTAACAAATTTCAAAGAAAAAATGTCTCCAAGATCCTGCATATAAGGCCAATAACACTCATCTAGAAGTTAATAAATCCAGTATAGATAAAAACTCCAAAAAATAAGATGTGTTACTGAATACAAAACTTGAAAACAACAAACTTGGACTATACAATATGGTACAAGGCACTGCACATCCTTATGGCTCATGCATAGTACTAGTTCAAGTAGAGCCCACTGCTAGGCTCTAACCAAGAGTCTCTTCGGTAGTCAACATGGAAAGTCTCCCAAATGGAAAGAAAACACAAACCATGGTGTAAGTATTTCCACGGTATAGAAACAGTAGTCATTGCTTCAAGAATAACCTTATCCAAAGGCAATTGAATATCTGAGAAATCACGCAAATGAGGAGGGTTAACAGTCCCAAAAGGAGAATCAAACTAACCATATTCCATATGAAGATGGAGGTTATGGCCAGGACTGAAAAATTCTATCAATGAAGAATCACAAGCACAAAGGCTTGAGGATCTACAAACAATGAGATCAGACTCAAAAGGAAACGCGAAATCACTTGGACCAATAGGGGGAAGCAAGGGCTCCCATGCCCCCATTGGATAAACCAATAGATCAATTGTTGAGACCAAGTCTCAAGAAGTAAAACATGAGTGAACAAGTTCTTTCTGAGGAGAAATTGAACACCGAGGATAAGTGATGCATCCCCCTACCCTCCTAGGGTTCTGCAACCTCCCAGTCTAGGATCTTTCTAACTACATAGTCGAATCGACTCCTCTGGTTCCTCTTTGAACCCAAATCAAATATACACAGGTCCCTTTTTCCTTCTGTGTGCAAGTCTGTTAGACCCGCGGGTTAATTTCTGTGCGCTCCCAAAACACTAGTTTAGGCATTAGTCCCTCCTTCATATGACCGTGGGTTGTGTCCTTGTGCTAATGCATGATTGCGGGTGTGATAAGAGTGGTTTCAAACCAACCCACTTTTCATCCCACAATCCTCCTCATGTTGCCACGTATCCATTTATGAATACCATGGTTCTAATTGCGGCCTGCTCAAGGAAAATTAACGTCTGAGCATGTCATGGCCCCACAATCCTTCCTGTCCATCAATTTCTCGCTTTCGGCGATGATCCGTGATCAACTAATGTTATCAAATTCCCTTTCTTCACATGTGTCATTGGGCTATGACCTTTAAATTCTACGCAACTCCTGTCCCCGATATGCTACAGGATCATCGATCTCGCAATCTTGATAATCTTGTCTGAACCGATGGCTTGGATATGCGCCTTTCACATCTATGGACCAGACCTACCCCTTCTCGATCAACGCTCGAGATCATCTTTGTGATTTCGGGCTTCGTGCATTTGAAATCTCAAACCTCACTACTCTTTGTACTCCAATCTTCTGGAGTTAACAATCTGTTTCCAGCTGTCTCCTTGAACCTACGGTCAGGATCTCCTCTGCGAGTCCGGCCTTCGAGACTTTCAGTTCTCAAATCCTTGCCACTACTAACTGGTTATATTCCAAAGTGGAAGATCTAATGACACGTATCCTCCCCAATCAACGGTTGTACTCCCGCTTCGGTACATTGGTCTCCTCAACCAGATCAACGGTCCTATGATTCCCTCCTCAATCGATGATCGAAATCTTCTCTGGATTTTCAGACCTTTTCCTCCTTCGCTTTTATTCTAGAGTTCTATATATGTTGCCATGTGTCCACCTTCACATCGATGACTCTCGTCGTTTCGGATTTCCGGGCTTCAAAAATCTCAAATGTCAAACCTCGCCTTCCTCCAATGAATTCTATCTGGAGGCTATAATCCACTGACGCGTGTCCTCTCTGGATCAATGGCTAAGGTTTACTTTGGGACTTTACCTAGAGTACATTGATTTTCTCCACATCTCCCCTGCATCTAACGACTATAAATCGCTCTAGAACTTTACCCGGAGTGCTCAGATCTTCGCCACGTCTCCTCTCCTGGTCCGACGGCTCAGATTCACTTCGAGTGATCTGACGGCTTGGATCTGCTTCGTCTCTTTGGGCTTCGCGAATCTCAAATCTCAAATTAGAGGTTCAATACAGTTTTCTTGAAGCTCATGATCTGTTGAAAAGTGTCCCCTCATAGATATTCGACTCTCGGCTCTTCAGCTATTCGTGCTTCAGGAGTTTCAAGTCTCAAACTTGCCTCCTCCTGAAATCACGATATCTGACGGTCCAGATTCTCTTAGTTGATATGACGCCTGAGATTTCCTTCGGATGATCTAACAGCTCAGATCTCCTTCGACTGATCGAATGGTTGAGATTATACTTCAGCTCTCCATCTCTTTAACCTTCGGCAATCTCAATCCTCAATCTTTGACTAGTCTCCCTGTGTACACAAGGGTTAAAACCCATGCACCTCACCTTGATCAGACGAATATCGACCCTCTACACTCAGATCCAATGTTGGAGATCTGTTCTTCCTCTTTGTGCTTCCTTGTTTGTTGGACATTTATTTAACGGTCTAGACTCCTCCTTACAACCAAATCTGATGGTTGTTGTCTCTTCTCCTCCTGATATTTCGACTTCTTTTGTCTTTTTAAGATTTAGTCCACATTCAAAGGTTTTGGACTTTGAACTTTCTCCTGCAAACCCGACTATCTTGTTTCTCTCTTACACTCTTGCAAGCGTTATCTCTTTTGAGATTTTGGACTTAGAATAGTCCCATCACTCACGCAATCCTTGCATTATCCCTTTTGAGCTTGATCTCCTCGAAGATTTCGATCTCCCACGCACTCTTTGTGCTTCTGGGATTTCATTAAACTCAAATCCGAAGGATTTATTGACAAGAAATTCTTCTCGCCCTCCTGGCATTCTCCTGGCTCGATGCACACTTTGCAGAGCTTCTCCTTACAGAGTGTTCAGTAACTATGTTTCTCCCCGAACTCAACACATAGTTCCTTCTGTGCACTCTTTCACTCACTCGATGCCCTCCTAGCAGAGCTCTACAGAGTTCTTAGTGACTCTGCTTATTTGTGATTCTTCTGCACAGTCTCCCCTCTAAGGTATTTAGTGGCCTTTAGGTTCCTCTTAATTTTTTGATCTCTCTAGTGCACCCTCTTGGCATGTTCTTTTCTGATTCCACAAAATTCAAATGTGCACTCTTTGCGCTGGGTACAAAACTTCAAATGTTTTGTTGTGCACTCCTTGCACAACCTAAAGAATCTAGAAAAATATTATAAAACTCAATGAATATAAAATAAATCTATCTCCTACTGCAAATGAAACTTATCACACATCCACAACATTCATTCATGAAAATACACAAACACACGATATGCAAGAAAAAATGATTTTATATTATCTATGTGTGTCTATACAGATGTTTACAAAAATTGGACTGGGACAGAGTCCCAGTTCTCTCAAGTTCTCTCTCTGAACTATTCTACCTCATAAGTCTCCTAAGACTCTCTCTACCTGAGATATCTCTCTCAAGTCTCCTAATTATAAAATGAGGGCTCTACGAGCTTATCCTCTTCACCGCCTTAGTGCCATCATTGTCTAAGTTACGGCACCATACCTCTACAGATGCATTCCATAAATGAACGTCCATAAATGACTATGATATGGACCTGCTACAGGTGACCATTTAAGGCAATCCTATCCACTACCTGTACAAAGGCATGGCCTAGCTCTTACAACCTTTCAACATGAAAATTTGTATTGAATCATATTTCAATTTTTTTTTTTAAATGGGAGGGTCGGTGCCTCTCCCTTTCTCCATTGCGTGTCTATGTGTTGGCGTGATGTCTCATTTGCTGAGGTGGAGCGATGCTCCTTCATCAGTAAGACACCACATAACTAATTCGTGGAGGGGTAGAGTCTACACAAACACTAGGAACATATAAAGGGACATCCTGAACTAACCTCGAATTAGGTTAGTGATTATCAGATGCCAGTTGGTCGATAGTGACAATGGTTCCATTGTGAGGGAAATGCATCACCTATAAGAGTGTAGACACCACAACATTCATAGCATATACATAATCATTCCCGAGAAGGATATTGAAATCTAACAAGCCTTGCAACACTATAACATCAACAAGGATAGTATTCCCACCTAACGATATAGGAAACTGAGGAAGAATCCCCAAATATTCACTAGGGCATCTGTCAAAATCCAACATCTCATGAAAAGAAGACACAAGCTCAGGAGAAGCCAAAGCTTTCCAAGCTGAGGAGGATAAAATACTGGTGGAGGCTCCTTCATCCACAATACATCAATAAATTTGTTTTTAATTAACTTCAACCCTTATTTGAAAGGGTGTAGAAGAAAGAAGATGAGGCTCAACAAGGTTGTTCCAATCAAAGGAAACCATCCTAGGACTTGGAGGGGGTGTGATCTAAGTGACCGTAATTCCCCCTTGTTCTAAAAGTACTGAACTGGAAATTCTAAAAACATAGTCGGTAGACACATCACTCCCCATCAAAAGAGTGGGATCATCCAAATATTGCATCAGGGTGACCACTTTAGTAGACTCAACACTCTCCAAGAGAAGAGTGGGATCAGTTGAATATTGCATCGGCGTAACCACTTTGGTAGACTCGACACTCTCTAAAACAAGAGTAGGATCAGTCGAAGATTGCATTGGTGGGACAACTTTTGTAGACTCGACACTCTCCAAGAGAATAGTGGGATAAACCAAAGATCGCATCAACACAATCACTTCCTCAACCACTAGTTGAATAGGTTGTCATACAACATGATCTAAAGGTGCATCACTCCCAAAAAGAAGAGTGGTATCAGCCACAGATTGCATCGGCATGAACACTTCATCAACCAAACGTTGAATAGACTATGAGGAAACCTCAGAAGACTCATAATCACAAGAGCTTGTAGATAGGGACCACAATATTCGTGCCTTTGGAAGGCCATGGAATAAATGAGTAAGGTGGTCTCCCTTGCAAATCTTACAAGGTAACTTAGGCTTACGTCCTATCTGTCTAGGTTTCTCAATAGAATCAATGCCCCCAGCATGAATAGCAGTGGTTGGTTGCTTGTCCTCAACATGACTCACAAATATTGTTGACATATCACTCGTATGACTTGCATTGATGAGACTCATGCCCCCATCATGACTTGTAGTGGTTGGTTTCACATATCCAACATGACTTGCAAAGGTTTGTGATTGGTTAATAGTGGCCCTTGGCTCTAGAAGAAAGTGTAGATTAAGGTAGAAAAGACGAAATGCGAACTGCACAGAAGACCAGTGACTGATACTGGGTCAAAGTGAGCAGAAGAGCAGAAAAGATGGAGAGAAGTAATAGAAAGAAATTTGTTGGACGAGGAGATCAAGGACGACATATCAGCAAGGAAGATGGATTGTGGACAACTCAGAAAGTGGAAAAATCTACTAGTAGATGCTTCAAGATCACCGTGCGAGAAATAAGGAAAGACAGGATGGTGAAGCCCTAAAAATGCAGGTCAAGTTGACCTAGGGTTTTAGACACCTAGGGTTTTTGTATCTAGGGTTTTAGCACTTAGGTTTTGCCCTAAGGTTGTCAGTGAGCTATTGTAATGTATAAATAAAGGTCAAGACGACCTGGGTTTTTGTTGTTGTTACTGTTGTCATCGTTGGTTCGATCATGTGATGATGAGTGATTGTTGCTATTACCCAGAGAGAAGTATTGTCCTAAGAGAGCATTCTTTATTGTAAGATCTTCAGCTGGGTGTAAAGATCAACCCTGCAGTTGGGTGCGCAGGGAAGGGAGGAAGAGAGAAGAGAGAAAGAGAGAAGATTTGCTAGCTAAGAGTGCAGATAGAACTATATGCTTTCACTTAATATATTATAAAGCATAGTTTTGTGGACGTAGCCATAGGGAGAGGGTGAACCACATATATATTGTGTCGTGAGTGATTGATGTTGTGTTCTTTGTCTTCTAATTGCTCTGTTATTATAGTATTATGCTAGATCTAAGATATACTGTGTGAAGTAGGTTTAAGCTGGTAAATGATATCTATATGTTGTGTTGTTGATTGTATTGGATCCACTTTACATTTCCTCTGGTTGTAGACATCTGTGTCTTGCAACCCCCTATAGCTACTTCAGGTGAGACTGCATTTGCTTCGCAGGTGTTGTCGAAAGGGCCAGTAGTTAGGGATTTTTGGTGCGCCATTAGATCTTAACCCTGGGTCTTCCCCTATTCCAATAGTTTATAACATGACTCGTAGAGGCTACATACCTATCGCCAGTATGACTAGCTGTGACTGGACTTTTTCCCCCAACATGACTTGCAGAGGCTGGGTGCTTGCCCCCAACATTACTCGTAGAGGTTGTTGACAACTCTCCAACATGACTAACAGAGGTTGGTTGTTTTCCCCCAGTATGAATTGCATAGGCTGGGTGTTGGTCTTCAACATGACTCGTAGAGGTTGTTAATTTATCTACAACATGAATCGTAGAGGTTGGTGATTTCTTCTTACTTCCTCTTTCTATTTCGTTTAGAATTCTCGTTACTAGTAGTTATAATTTCACCAGAGAAGGTATAAGGAGGAGGAGAATACTTTGTTGAAAAAGGAACATCAACATGATGCCCATGCCATAACGTGCTTAACTGAGAAGTGTCAAGAGAATTTAGGACATTTGGAATTGTACCCAACCAAACCGGTAGTCCCACATTCAACCTAGGAATGTAAAAAGTGGCCATCAAAGGGACACCAACGTTTCTGAAGAAAGGGAAAGCACAAGAATCCCATTGCGATGGGGTTCTGTTGGCGACGGAGGTCACTCCT
>ML777925.1:901057-951420 GCA_009831015.1 Picea engelmannii | reverse complement strand
ACTGAGGGGGGGGGTGAATGGTTAATAACATGTGTTTTTTCCTAAGAGGTCACAAGTTCAAATCCAGAGGGGGGTAGAGTATGGTATGTATACCTCAGACTTTATCAATCAAATCCCTTCGCGTAGAGGGTCCCTTGTCCCACAAACAAGGGGGTATCATACACCAATTTAGTGTCTGGATTTGCAGTGACCTTAGACCTTATATATATATATATATATATATATATATATAAACATAGTTTTGATAAGTTAGAAAGTTCAGTGTTATAATGTATGAGAATTTTTGCTTGTTTGTGTAGATAAGGAATATATCTTTATAATTTATAATAATTTGACTACATAATTTATAAAGGTTTATATACCCTATTTCTTATTGATTTGAGACTTCCTATATATATATATATATATATATATATAATTACAACACGCATCCTGCTACAGAATACACAATGGAAAAGAAAAATAGAAATACTTTTTCCAAATAATAAGGAAATCCGCTGGAAACTAAAACACCAGAAAACCCACAAATTTCAATACCATTCATTTATTAATTCAATGCAGAGAACAATTTTTTCTATATTACATCGAGCCTGGGTTAAAAGATAGCCATGAATTGTTGCTTGCATGGCTTAAAACCACTACGAAATCATCTAGAGGGTAATGGTATGCGTGTATTGGCTGATATTTTGTTTCTCCCTTCCTACGTGCTCACCCCAACCTGGAATCTTTCTCTCTAGCCCACCTTCTACAATTTCCTTACTTTGTGGTTCACCAACCCCTTCAATATCGTGCTCCATTTCTTTTTAAAACTCCTCCTCGACTCTGAAACAATTTTCCTTCCCTCCAAGAACGAGTTGTTACCCAAACCGTCTGTCTATCTTCCGAACCGCTTCAACTTCCTTTCGGCCTCAGGTCACGCTTTGTCCTTTAACCGAGAGTTTTTTTACCTAACGGTAGTTGCGACTCATCATGAATGCATAACAACGTGGAAAAATCAAATGCAGGTGGCCATAGTGTTGCAAATGAAGAAATATCGTGACACTTGTAAAATTTCAATATACGTGGGAGTTTCAGCGTGAGTTTCAACACAAGCTGTAGTACGAGTTTCAACATGACACTTGTAAAATTTCTATATACATGGCAGTTTCAAGATGACTCTTGTAAAGTTTCTCTATATGTGGTAGTTTCAGCATGAGTTTCAACATGTTTTTCAGCACGAATTTCAACATGTGTTTCAACACAAGTTTCAACATGAGTTTCAACATGTGTTTCAACACGAGTTTCAGCACAAGTTTCAACATGTGTTTCAGCACGAGTTTCAACATAGCAAGAATAATTGCATGAGTAATCAATAGTTTGAGTTTACAACAAACTGAGTAAATATAATGGACCACTAACTTTGGCCTTTTTCACTCAGCCCTGACTTCATTTGACCATGGTCGCCCCCATTTTCACTCTTGGGGAGCGACCATCTCCTTGACACAATGTCAGGGGAGCGACCAGGTTGCTTTTTCAGCACTTCTAGGGGAGAAACCATCTTGATTTGGTCAAATCCCATGAATCTAGGGGCATCTTTTGTGGAATTTATGGATGGTTCTTGGTCTGTTTTCTTGTTTTCATCAAGAAATGATTCTATTCTCCTTCTATCCTATCTTGGGAGAAAGAATAAACATGAAGATAACTCAAATCCTAACCCAACCCGCCTTATCCTCAACCATGTTCCTGATTTACCCTAGTGGTTAACTCTTCCTGCATATATATAACCAGGCCATTTCAGAGTGAGAAGGGGATGGAAAAGAAGCATACCAAACTTATGATCTTTTCAAGGAGTTCCAAACCTTTGTTTATGTGAAGAAGCTAAGTTGGATTCATGTTCAAGGGTTGAAGAAAGAAGATTGGAGGATTGTAGCATCATTAGGTTGTAAACTTCTTACTTTTCATTCAATATAAGAACTTGGCCTATTTCTCTTATAGTTTCTTATTCATTTCTTGTCTATTTGATTACTTGGTGTAAGTTATCAATAGGTAGGGTTGTTATTACCTAATCATAGATAGTAGTAGGAGAAGGTTTCCATGTTCTTGCATGTTTGAATTCATGAGGGAGTTGCTTGGATTGGAGCTCAACCATTGGAGCGGCAAGGGAAAACGTTGGAAATCGGGTGCACATACTTGCTCCCCTTCTCTCTCAGCCCTCCCGTAAGAAAATAGAATAGTTAGTTAGGAGGATGTTGATGTCCATTTGTTAGAGGTTGTCTCACTCGTAGGAAACCCAAGTGAGGGTAACTCAGCATGTCCGTAGGGGGATAATTCTCACCACAATTGGCAATTACAGGTTGATCAGTGGTAGTGACAGTGAGTCTACATTTATATTTCAGGGCGACAGGACGGGGCAAGGAAAGGGGGTTGTAGCCTCCTTCCGGTTGGTGCTAGAGAATTCAGAGAGTTGGTGCCTATAAATCGAGGGTTCGTAGCCTCCTTTCAGTTGGTGTCGAATAATTCAGGGAGTTGGTGCTTCCTTCAGGTTGGTGCTTGTAAATTAGGGGTTTGGTGCCTCCTACCAGATGGTGCTGGAGAATTGGGAAGTTAGTGCTTCCTATGAATGTATTCTTTATATATATAAGAAATCGTTATGTGGTTTTCTCCCATTTGAGTTTCCATGTAAATTTTGGTGTACTGTGCATTTGATGTGATATTGTTGATTGGTATTGCTTATGGTTATATCCTCATGATATATTGAATGCAATCATAAAAGACATACTATTGATAAAGTTGAAGTTTATATATTGTAATTGAAAGTGGTAAAAAGTGTTCATATTGATTGGTGCTAGAGAATTCAAAGAGTTGGTGCCTACAAATCGGGGGGTCGTGGCCTCCTTTCAGTTGGTGTCGAAGAATTCAGGGAGTTGGTGCTTCCTTCAGGTTGGTGCTTGTAAATTAGGGGTTTGGTGCCTCCTTCCAAATGGTGCTGGAGAATTGGGAAGTTAGTACTTCCTATGAATGTATTCTTGACATATATAAGAAATCATTCTATGGTTTTCTCCTATTTGGGTTTCCACATAAATTTTGGTGTACTGTGCATTTGATGTGATATTGTTGATCAGTATTGCTTATGGTTATATGCTCATGATATATTGAATGCAATCATAAAAGATATACTATTGATAAAGTTGAAGTTTATATATTGTAATTGAAAGTGGTAAAAAGTGTTCATATTGATTCGCCTCCACCCCCGCCTCCCCCTCCTCCTCTTATATATATATATATATATATATATATATATATATATATATATATATATATATATATATATTGTTGGAATACTGAGAGGGAGGGAGGGTGAATGGTTAAGAACATGTGTTTTTTCCTAAGAGGTCACAGGTTCAAATCCAAACGGGGGTAAGGTAGGGTATGTATACCTCCTTAGACTTTATGAGTCAAATCCCTCAGTGGAGAGGGTCCCTTATCCCACAAACAAGGGGGTCTCATACACCAATTTAGTGTCTGACTTGACAGTGACCTTTTATATATATATATATATATATATATATATATATATATATATATATATATATATATTCTAAAACATCATAGTTTTGATAAGTTAAAAAAATTAGAAAGTTCAGTGTTATAATACATGAGAATTTTTGTTTGTTTGTGTAGATAAGGAATATATCTTTATAATTTATAATAATTTGACTACATAATTTATAAAGGTGTATATACCCTATTTCTTATTGAATTGAGCCTTCCAATATAAAATATTATATTGGAAGGCTCAATTCAATAAGAAATAGGGTATATACACCTTTATAAATTATGTAGTCAAATTATTATAAATTATAAAGATATATTCCTTATCTACACAAACAAACAAAAATTCTCATGCATTATAACACTGAACTTTCTAACTTTTTAACTTATCAAAACTATAATATTTTAAAAATATTTTTTTTTTTCACTTTTTAAATATCTAAATAAAATTTTAAAATAAATCAAATAATTATTTATATTTTAAAAAATTCTATAAACTAAATAGGTTCTCCCTCACTATTAACTACCACCATTATTATCATCATAAAGCCATGTAATTCTAATTGAATTATTCCATCAATATTATTATGCCATTTATTTGTTTGTATATAATTAAGATCACATGGTTGGTTAGATGGAAGATTATTTTTATATATTTATTAGATGGAAGGAATTTACCAAAAAGATAATCAATTACCCTTACAAGGAGATGACTTTATACGGGTAGTGGTGGTGGTTGACAAATAAATAATGGAGAATATGTATGTAAGGCTTGACTTTGAAGCAATGGTATGTTTATGACATCACTCATGTGCTTTTGCCCTCATTATGCTGACTTTTTTTCAAATTTTATTTTAAAATATCAAAATAGTTTCTGATATTTTATTTAAAATAGAACACAGGCTCTTGATTTATCCAACGTTACGTATGCTATACATAAAGTTAAATGGAATGGCGTGGCAGGGACTCTTGGTTACGTATTCCATACGCTAACTTACATGACTTTTTAATCGATTATGGTTTTGTTTTTTTTCTAGAGACACCAAAGTATACGAGAATTTCAATTTTTTTTAAAGAGGTTATAGGTTTAAATATTAATTTGGTATATCAATATATGTAGTAGTTATAGATCCTCCCTGAATTGGACTATTCGAATATTTCAAAACCAAATGTACATGGTTTAAAAGGAGTGACTACACCATTACAATTGAAAACAAAATAATTTTTATGTTGAGGGGTAATAGGTAAAATGGTTGGGAAGTAGGTATTGCATTTTGTTCATTTGGGTTTAAATGTTCAATGAGATATTTGGCTCGGTGTGATAAGGCTAGAAGCATATATGCCTTTTCGGAGTGAGACTCTCCTTGCAAGTGTGTCTCCAGACATCTCGACCCTTACTAAGTCATAAGTTATTGGTATATTTGACTTGAGGGTTGTTGGATATACTCTTGGGTTATAGTGACAACCAATTGGTTTGATCTTGGATCTAGCCTAGATTACTCTATTGAGTTCTCAATTTTTCATGGTTTAAGAAAAACAACCTTCACATAAAAGAACAAACCTCCATGTCATAGAAAAGACATTCATGTTGCAAACCCTTTAAAGAATTAAGGACATTGTTTATTTGATTTACTTAAGAGGTCGAAGATTCTATTATGTCCTTGAATTGGATCCCTTGTGTTGATCACCAAGATAGGAACATTAACAACAATGAAGTTGTTGTGTCTCAATTCTTTTGATGTGATAAATTTATCTTCCACAATAAGTTCTCTATGGTCGCAATTCAACATTTGCTCAATCCTAGCGAAGCCTTCCAGAATGCTATTTTGCTAGGTTCTTAATTTGCACTATAGGTGATGTTCTAACATCATGATCAGGATATCATCATCTCATTATTGCTCCAAGTGCCTAATTTGATATTGTTGAGCCTCTTTTTCACCTCATAAAAGGACTTGATTTGTTTGTGGTTTGCCACTCCTTTGAAGGAATTACAAGCCCCGTCTCATATTTCTCAACCTTGCCCATCAAATAAATATGTTCTTAGATTTAATTATACGAGGCAGATTAGAGAACAACTTAAATAGATTGTACTTATTAAGCGTATAGACATGAAAGCATGAATAAAAATGACTTAGATGGACACAAAGCATAAATATAATGTAAAAGTGTAAATTTTATGTATAATGCTCTATAGAAACAAGCATGAGATGAAAAAGAGATTCATAACTATGCTATGCCTCGTGCTTTGTAACCTAAGTGGACTTAATGGTTAAGAACATGTGTTTTTGTTAGCCTCTTTCTCATATACAATCATTAAGTCTTAGTATACCACCTTTGTATATTTTACATGCTAGGATATAATTGTTATCCTAAGTGTGTTTCTAGATTCCTATATTTCCTCCTCCTACCTTATCTTCTGATGAGGTGTCGATGTGAGAACAATTGAGGTGGTTTCATTATTGTATTATATATTTGTATCATTAAGATGAATACAATGTAGAGAATTATGGCTTGAGGCCTTTTCCGCCAATCTTCTTGTCCTAATATTCTTATGCTCAATTTCTTCAATTGGTATCAAAGCTCTATAGTTCTTAGGGCCTGGTAATTGCATGATAGTTTTTAATGGACAGTTTGATTCATAGCCACGTTCCTTACAACGTTTGTGTAGATCTATTTTTTTTCTGTGATAGTTGAGAGTGCTCCATGGGAATTGTTTGAGCAAGGAAATTAAGAAATATTGCCGATGATTAGTTTCAAACTCAGCTACATGCCATATCTACGCAACATATCGATTTAGGTGTGTTTCACCAAGCATAGATTGAACTCGAACTCACGTTATCATTGGAAGTAGGTTTTGATGATGCGGTTGCCGAGAGAGTTTGTGAACGCATAACCATGTCCGCCATGGATGGCGACTGGTATTCCCCGCTGTAATTTTCAAATATTTCACCATGTGTCATGGCTCTCTGTCGAAAATGGGCGCTCTGAGCCGAAAGCATAAACGCCCACCCGGATCCCTCGTAGGTTTGCTTGCTCGTCATTACTATCCTTGATGTGACTTGGATCTACCTCAATGAAATATGCGACACGATTTGAAATTTACGATCTCAACAATGAGCAACACGGATCTACCCAATAATCAAAGGATAGTGGTTCAGAGCCTAGGTCGACATGTTGGTAATCGATTCATTCTTTCCAGCGATCCAGATATGATTTTGCAGCGTACCCACGTTTTGGTCCAGCTCCAATTCCAACACGCCAGAATCCCCATGTGTTGGTGTCTCCATGCATGAACTCTTCTCACTCTCCAACGATCTCAAACGATCTCCCACGGTCACTCACAAAAATTGCTCAACTACCAGATTCATTGGATATCCAGGTTGCATAAATTGGGTATTCCATTACTTGCGTTTCTCAACAAACATCAAGATATATTTTTTTAAGTTTATATGCCAAGTTAATACAAAATAAATTTTTAATTGGCATATTTTATTGGAATCATTTGTTGGGGAACATATTGTTGTAGAGGGACTTTTTTTTTGAACCATATTGTAAAGAGGGCACTTTTGTAAAATCAAAGTTGCGTTGAGTTTAAGGGGTAGGCTTTGAGGAATTTTGGAGCAGCAGGGCTATTGCACTCAAGTTTAGAGTTTGTAAAAGGTGTGGCATACTTAATGCCTTGTCAAATCTTTTTGTAAAGCCTTGAATGGCCATGACTAAAAATGAGTGCATTCTGAATTCTCATTAGTCACAAGAATTGTTTGTTGCACTCTTGAAAAGTGACTTGTAGCAACCTTAATAAAAATTATTTTTTGGTGGTGGATCTCATCCTAGACCTATCCCGAAATTGAATTAGGGGGTCTAAGGACATTGTCATTATGTGTGATGGTGGTTTTTTCATGGTTTCTTTATGTGATGTTTAATGTCTAGTTTTGACATAAACACAATTGTAACACATTACACACGTAGTACACAACAAGTCAAGGAAATGCAAGCTCGCATAATTAAAGCACAATCAAGCACATATGATTGAGCATTTACAAGAAATCAAATCATATCAGTCAAGGCAATAAAATCAAATTAATCAAAGGAGCAATTTGAATCATTGTAGCAATGGACACATCAAGCACCTAATATTCAAGGACTCAAAACGTCATCAAATTAGTCAACTTTGAAGATCACTTCAACTTCAACATCAACTACAAGTAATGTACTTGCAATAATTTGTTTTTGTAAGTGTCGAAATAAAATTAAGTTGAATTGTATTTATCAGGTGCATTCTCGGTTGAATCTGACACCCTCTATTTTTTTGAGTCCAAATTCGACTTGTGGTGCATGTCAATCAATCATTGTAAGACTTTGGGATGCATTTTCAGTGGTAACCGACATCCTCAACTTGTTGAAAATTTCAAGCGAGCATGAAAGTATAAGAAAGTGAGTTCTTGGAAGCAAATTCAAGCGAGGGAGTTCAAGCGAGCCTGAAGTACAAGCAAGCTAGTTCAAGTGAAGAAAATTCAAGCGAGCCTGAAGTACAAGTGAGCCTGAAGAGCAAGTGAACAAGCAAGCGAGTTCAAATGGAGTGAAATATAGAAATATTAGGGTTATTGAACACTCTAATAAACACTGCTGAAGATAATACAATCATACTTCACAAAGAAACACTTCAATATATGCTAACTTGTTTGCAAGTGACACAAACTAAAGTTAGAATTCTACAAGAACAATCCCATCTATTGAATGATGAGTCGATAGAACTCAAAAGTCAACAGCTAGTGAAGTTTTCTGAACTAGTTTTTGTTCATAACAACCCTCTCTATGATGATGATGATGATGATGATTTTGATCAACAATCGGTGAAGGAACAAATCAACAAGCCAACTTCAGAAGCAAATTCCAATGAAAATGAATTGCAAGCAGAATATGCCAAAGCACAAAGTGATACAACAAGTATAAGTGAAAGTAAATGTGAAGCACGTCATCAAGTACAACATGATCTTTCCAAGCCCATCATTAGACCTTGGGAAGAATTACACTTCAATAGGAATCAACATGGCTTAGGATATGAAAACCAAAACAGTTTTCATATTCCAAATTACTCCAAACCAATTTTGTTTGTGAGCGTTGGATTCCTTCAAGAAAATTCAACTTCAAATGTTGAAGATCAAGATGTTAAGTGCCAACATTGCAATCGAGTTGGTCACATGGAGAATCAGTGTTTTGATCTCCATCCTTGTCAGAATTGTGGCAAGTCAAATCATGCATCAGATAAATGTTCCAAGAGAAACAAACCTGTAAGATTGAAGATTCACTATGAGTGGATCGATCCTTGGAAATGGTCATGAATTTCCAAGCGATTATATAAGTCTTACCGAAGAATACAATCTCGAGTAAAAACGTGTCTTTCAGCAGATAGTGAAATATATATATAACTCCAAAGTGGTCCCCTTATGGTGTAGCTTTTAAGCATGGCCCTCATAGGATGAGATAACATGTGGTTAATTCCACATGCCCACTTTAAGTTGTACACAAATGGAGTAAAATGATGGAACTCTCATGCACCTTAAGGGGGGGAGTTCAAAATTCCAGTGATGATGGTTCATGAAACCACTTGTGGTCTCTCCTTTCAGCTAACAAAGGGAGGAATTGATGATGGAATTGAAGATGGTTGTCAAACAAAAAGTTTCAACAACAAAAAAATCAAATATGCCAGATGGGCATGAAATTTTCCAAATGGGCAACTGCGGTATGTAGATGACAGACTTTAGCAGAATTATGGTTCAATGACTTGCAATTGAATCATACACATGATACATTGGGATGTTGTTGGACACCTAAAAGTGTCAAAATTGGTTAGTGGTCATCCAAAAACCATCATATACATGGTATCAATTGGTCAGTGGTTATCCCAAACCACATATTCAGAGAGAACTTTTAGTGATACACTAATAGTAGAGTGGTGATATTACATGTTCACAATTAATAGAAGACACTAGATTCTTCTAGCTCAAATACTTGGCAAAATGATTGAATTGTCAAGCAATCAGGGAATGTTCAGATATTGCAGTTGTTCACTTCCATATCTCAACTCTCTTCCAGTTCATTTTAGATGAACAAATTCAACATCCAGATTGGCGATTTTTCAAGAAGTTCTTCATTGTGGCTTAGCTCAGGAGTTTCAGCATGCAGACATGGAGATATACCAACTTATGCATCTGCTTTGTTGGTATTATTGTTTGGACTTATGATTGAGGGGGGGAATGTTAGCCTCTTTCTCATATACAATCATTAAGTCTTAGTATACCACCTTTGTATATTTTACATGCTAGGATATAGTTGTTATCCTAAGTGTGTTTCTAGATTCCTATATTTCCTCCTCCTACCTTATCTCCTGATGAGGTGTCGATGTGAGAACAATTGAGGTGGTTTCATTATTGTATTATATATTTATATCATTAAGATGAATACAATGTAGAGAATTATGGCTCAAGGCCTTTTCCGCGAATCTTCTTGTCCTAATATTCTTGTGCTCCATTTCTTCAATTTCCTCCTTGGAAATCACAGGTTCAAATCCAAAGGGGGGTAGGGTATGTATACCTCCGTAAACTTTATCATTCAAATTGTTACGTGAAAGGGTTCCCTCATCCCACAAACAAAAAAATTACATACACCAATTTAATGTCTAACTTAACTATAACCTTTATTATATTATTATTAACCACACATAATATAGATAACCATACATTACAATTACATCCAACTTTAATTATATTACAATGTAATATGATATATCATATTAAATTATAATATGATATATCATATTACAATACATTTCACTTACATCGACTTTAAATAACAATAAATTTCAATTATAATATGATATATCATATTACAATACATTTCAATTACATCCAACTTTAAATAACAATACATTTCGATTACATCCAACTTTAATTGTTGAATTCTTGATAAACACTTTCTACCATATGCGAAATTGTACAATAAAGAGACCGTCGTTGCAAGTTGTTAGCTTGGGGGTGGAGAATGTATTCACTTAAGTGGGGGATGATGTTGTTAGGAGCAAATCACTTTATAATTTGACCTTATGTGGGTCCCTCATGAAGGGCATTCTCACATTAGAATAACCTTTCATGGTTATGACCATCAATTAAGGAGGGGAACAAATCCAAATCTAGGTCCAATTTCTTTTTCATAAAATAATGGGATAATAAAAGAAAATAAAAAATGCGTACGTGTTTCATACTTAGTCTTTGAGTATTTGGTATAAGACTTAGAAAAAAAACAATTGCATGTTGCATGTGCAGAGAAGACAAAGATAATAATAAACAGAGTAATGATTTTGCATGTGGAGGGAAGGTGAAGCCATGTGCAGTGACGGCGAAACGTCTAAACATGGCCAAGACATTCAAATTTTGGTGTGTCTAATCTCAACATCAAAGTAGCACAACCCACCAAGTGAAGTAGTGGGTGTAGTGATAAATAATTTGAACACAAACAGGGGGCCACCATTCTGCTTAGCATTGACTAATTTTAGCGGACATCAACGTGAATTTGAAAGCTAACAAATCTTAGTCCACCGACAATAATTTCGTTATCGTTAAACCGTCAATTTAAGCATTTTTAAAGCAAAATAAATATCCAAATCCAAAATTAAAAACAAGATTTTGAAAAAGCCGTGAAAGGCAAAACCCCGTGGAAGGTCTAGAGAAGTGGATAGGTATAGAACAGCTTAACTAACAGTACGTTCCATCGAGAGTGGCACAAACACGTTCCCGTGGGCCCCACAAGTGAATTGGATGTGTGCATCAAAAGGCGTGGCCTCCCTGAATTTATTATAATGAGAAAGGCGCCCCCCTCCATGCCCCGCCTGGTCGGGAATTGATTGGACTTTAACGCTCCCATCGCATGTTACTCGCCCCTACCTGTGACACGTCTTTTTAACTCTGACTTCCATTGCGAGTTTGGATTGGGTGGCCCGTGGAAGTAGAATCAATTGACCTTTTAGAAATCGGCATTTTTTAATTAAAAAAAAAATACTGTGTTCAACCTCCCATGGGCCATTTTCTGATAACTTATGCAGAGCTTTTAGTCACATGGGGCTGGGWGGCCCAGGCTAGACCCATGTTACTGTTTTCAGATTGGCTTGGAATTTGAAAACGAATTTTCCTTTTCAATTGGACGGTTCTCGGAATTTTTGATATGTATTTAGAGTTTTAATTAAATTTAATGATGACTAAGTCGGATTTTACTTCATATTACAGAATTTGATTGTCAAATTCCATTGCTGGGTACGAACCTATGAGTGTTAATGTAGTGGATCACATTTGTCTTTTAAATTTGCATTAAAATTTTGTTAAATAAAAGTTAATTTGTATTAAAATTTTGATAATTCAAAAGTTAGTTTAAGTTTTTGGATGTAAAATTCTTTACATAAAAGTTATTTGTATTAAAATTTTGATAATTTAAAAGTTAGTTTAAGTGTTTGGATGTAAAATTCTTTCAATAAAAGTTAATTTGTATTAAAATTTTGATAATTCAAAAGTTAATTTAAGTTTTTGGATGTAAAATTCTTTTTGATGTGATAGAATAAATTTTCACTTACATTTTCAATGACATTGAAATAATGTATTTTATATTGTTTATAGTTGTTATTATGTGATGTTATAAGTTATTTTGTTATAATGACATATCTTTATATTAGGATTTCCTTTTATATTAATTTTTGTCTTTTCTTTTTTACACTTAAGTGTGTTTTAGTCCTTTTTTTGGCCACTAAAAGTAATGTGAAGGGAAATTAATTATTTTAACTTGAAATCCAACAAGAATTATTTGGATTGATGAAGTTGCATATATTAGATGTTAACATTGCACAATCCTATTGCAATAGGGGTTGAACCCATTTTTGTATTAAAAACAACAATTTTATTAATCGAAAATTATAGTTTTGGCAAAGATTGTATCGTTGGATTCCAATGACAACAAAACAAAAAAGTTCAAATTCATAGAACGTTGGCCTTCTTCCTTAAATGCGTTTGGACTAGATTAATATTGGGCTCAGTAGCCTCCTACAAAGGACTAATATTGCAACTTAAGATCATGAAAGTTTTTGAAACTCGATTGGCTTATGAACCTTTGTAGAATCAAATGGCCTTTGTAGAGTTTTGATCCAAGTAGTATTTGGATGAGTGACCCCTTATAAAGTTCCAATGTTGCACTTGCACCTACCTTTCAATGCATGTACATTCCTTCATTTAGCATTTTCAAAGTGGATTGAGTTATACAATTCAATGGTCGAGTTGAGAGTTGCTAAAGCAACACATTCCATATCCCTGTGCTAAGAGTTTTGATTCAAATAACACTTGGATGAGTGACATCCTCTGAAGTCCTAATGTTGTACCTTTCTTTTATGCAAAGATCCCTAAGAATTTTGATCCAACTTCACATGAACTCTGTACATTGTGGTTTCCTTTCATAAAAGGTCTTTAAAACAACAAGGACCTAAATACTTTGTTTTGATAGTGCCATGAAATCCTAGAGTTACACCTTTCTTTATTTCAAATTCTTGAAAAACTTGAAATTTTGATTAAATTCCCAATAAATCCTAATATAACACTCTCTTTTTATTCAAGTTTAAGAAAATCTCAAATTTTGATACGGTTTTCTAAACAATCATAATATTACATTTTACTTTCATTTAAATTTAATAAAAAAAAACACTTTTATTTCAATCTAAAAAAATCCAAATCCTTTCTTTAGTCATATATCTTGGAAAACTCGAAATTTTGAATTTTGAATTTTAATCTTGCACTTTTGTAAAGCCCAAATTTTGAATCCTAATATCACACTTTCCTTTATTTCAATTTCAACTCAAGTAATATTGAAATGGGTGCTCTCAAAAATTCCTTTTGGAAGTTTCCTCATTCCCATGAAGTTTTTTGAAAGTGTCTAGTTTTCCAAATTTCAATCATAATTCCAAGGAAATGCAAGTTTCTGGCGTTGTCCCATTGCTGCATTTTCCTTTCCAAATTTCAATCTCAATTCCAAGGAAATGCAAGTTTATGGCGTTGTCCCATTGCTGCATTTCCCTTTCACTGGAGTTGTTGGAAACTTGGAAGTATTAATAATTTATTTATTGAAAATTAAATGGAAATTTATGTGGGTGTCCTGGCTAATAAGTGAGTACACTGATATTATATAAAAAAAAAACTTCCGTCTTTCAAGTATGAGGAGAGTCTTATAACATTATCCACGTTCAATTTCTGTGGAAAGTCTGTCACTAAATTTTTTATCAAAACTTTAAATTGATGTAATGTGAAATAACTAAAATAATATTTTAATAAAAACCAAAATTTTATTAAAAATATCTAACAGTATTTTTATCAATACTGTATACTATAGTTGACAAATCTAAATATTTTATTTTAGATGTTTTTATCATTAATAGTTATGTAATTGTTGATGAAATTGTTATTTTTTATTATTTAAATGCATTTTTAAATATTGAAAAACATTTATTTTATTTTAATTATACAATCTCAACTACTAATTTCTACAATTCTAGCAATTCTTTTTAAATTTAAATTTACCTATTAAAACTCGTCAGAAAAATGTGACAAAAAAATTGGAACAATAGAAAATTCAAACTACTTCTCAACTAACCCCATAAATGTGTTCCAACAAATATTGAGCTGATTTATATCCAAACAGACCAAAGAAAAAACATGGGAATGGGAGCCTGGGAGGGGGCCTAAACAAACATGGGGATGGGCTTAAATTCTGACTGATTTGGTCCACGGAACGGAAATCAATCCTGTGCGGAAAATGCGGATCGGCACGAGTGCGTTTGTCTGTGGGCTGTTTAGGGCTTAGGCTGCACCTAGTGTAGACTACCGTACTGCGCTGCAGGCCTAGGGTTACGGTTAAACCGTTCAACCCTAACTAACTGATGAATTGGGAACCACCAACTGCTGTCTGCTACCATTGAATTAATTAATTCGTAACTTTAAGGTCTGGTATTTAACAAAATGCCAAATCATTGCTGCAGTTTAATAAGTAGATAGGGCTGCACGCTAAAGCATAATGGATAATGAATGAGATCGTATAGTCAAATATAATATATACTTCAAGAAGTAACAGACTTTAACATGCGGCAGCAGTTGAGGTGAAAACGCCTAGGTGCCTAACGACGGTAACGAACGACTGTTATACAGTTGAGTTTGGGGTTTCCCCCTTTCGAAAACTGGTAGACTGTTGATTGATGGCGATGGGGATAGTAGGGCCTACCCTACTCTACTCTACAATGCACTGTGATTCTTTCCTATGGATGGATGCATGGATGCGCAATGAATGATACAGCAGATTAAACTTGAAATGCAATACATTCATTAATGTCCAAATCTGTGCGGTCTATAAGAAGAAGCCCGGCAAGTCTGCTGCATCACACAGAGAGTTCAGAGCCAACAACCACTTGTATCGGCCAAGCATCCCTAGCTTCTCTCTTTCCCATTCCCATTACCAAGCTCTGCTACTGCAAGAGCACTGGGAAGCCCTTTTTTTTCTCGTTTTCATACTTTCTGTTGCATTTCATGTCTTGGGAGTGTTAAGAGCTGAAGCATTGAACTCTCTTTAACACAAGATTTTGCAATTACTGTTAACTTTGAGGACAGAGGCCGGATCTGATCCTAAATTTGTGAGTAGTGAGTTTTGAGTCTTTAATAAGATGTACAAACAGAGTATCTTGACCTGCGTGGTCTTGATCGGATTCCTCTGCATCCATGGTGGGGGGGCAGCAAGGACATTTGGATCTCTGGTTGCAGAGGATTCGATTGGCCAGAAGGAAGCAGCGCCTGCCAAAGGCAATGCCAATACCACTGCTGTGGAAAAAGACCCAGACAGTGTAGTGCAGATGGTTCAAAGGTAAATTCAACGCTCAACTACATTGAGTTTGTTATGATCTGTTAAGTGCATTTTGGTTCATACTGTTTTAAGGTTTTAAGCTTTGGGGGTGAATTTTGATTTATTTTTGCTATATCAGAAGCATTGACAACAGCACAGCAAGGCGGGAACTGGCCTATCTGTCATGTGGGACTGGTAACCCCATTGATGACTGCTGGCGTTGCGACCCCGACTGGGAGAGCAACAGAAAACGCCTGGCAGACTGCGTCATTGGATTCGGTAGGGATGCTATTGGAGGCAAGAACGGGAGGATTTATCTGGTCACGGATCCCAACGATTATGATGCTGTGAATCCGAGACCGGGCACTCTGCGTCACGCCGTGATTCAAACAGAGCCTCTCTGGATCGTCTTCGAGAGGGACATGGTCATCCAACTGAAGGAGGAGCTGATCATGAACAGTTACAAGACAATTGACGGAAGGGGCGTCAATGTCCACATTGCAAACGGGCCCTGTATCACTGTTCAGTATGTGCATAACATAATCATCCATGGCATTCATGTTCATGATTGTAAGCCTGCAGGAAATGCTATGGTGAGGGACTCTCCCACGCATTATGGGTGGAGAACTATATGCGATGGAGACGGGATCTCCATCTTTGGAGGAAGCCACATTTGGGTGGACCATGTCTCCTTGTCCAACTGTGCTGACGGTCTCATTGATGCCATCATGGGATCCACTGCTATTACCATTTCAAACAACCATTTCACTCACCACAATGAGGTAGTTACATTAAGGAATTTGAATAGGACCCTGAAGTAGATTGCAGCTGAACCCCAAGAAAAGAAAATTTAGTTTATATATGCAAAATTTTCGCATCATTCTAATTCTATTGAAATCTAGTGGAACAATTATAACAGTTGCTCTGTTTTTGTGTGAACATTGCAGGTGATGTTGTTGGGTCATAGTGATAGCTATGCTCCCGATGTTAACATGCAGGTCACGATTGCATTCAATCATTTTGGGGAAGGTCTTGTGCAGAGAATGCCCAGGTAAATAAATACCCCTTTCCCTCCATTTCAGGGTTGTGGTTGTCTTATCAAGAAATGAATATTTATGAATGGATGAATGAATGCAGGTGCAGGCATGGATACTTCCATGTGGTGAACAATGACTACACTCACTGGGAAATGTATGCAATCGGGGGGAGTGCAAACCCCACAATCAATAGTCAAGGCAACAGATTCGCGGCACCTAAAAATAATCCCTTTGCCAAAGAGGTGCTTACTGCTAACACGCATTTACTTACTCTTATTACAAGTTCATAAGATTTTATATGTAGATCCAGCCATTACTTATTCTGATTTTAAATTAAACTGGCATAGATCCAGCTTTAACTTTTGGATATGTTAAGGTAAAAACAGGGACAAAAAAATCTGGAGATCCAAAATTAACATGTAGCTAGATCTGGGTTAATTTTGTGAGATTAATGGGATTGCAGGTAACAAAGAGGGAAGACAACAATGTGGCTGAATGGAAGCAGTGGAACTGGAGATCGGAAGGTGATATGATGCTGAACGGTGCATATTTCACGCCATCGGGAGCAGGGGCGTCCTCGGCGTATGCAAAAGCATCGAGTCTGGGAGCGAGGCCTTCCAGCCTCGTCGGACCGCTCACCCAGAATGCAGGCGTACTCTCTTGCAGGAGAGGAACTCGCTGCTAACCTCCTTAACTTCTAGCAGGAGGTTAGCAGCAAGTTCAAGTTCAAGCAACCAGTAAAAAGTGAAGAATTCATTATTTTGGCAACTAAGCAATCTCTCATTAATGCCATATCTGGTGTTTTGGGGGCCTTTCAAAATTTCTGATGATTGTGTATTGTATTGTTTGGAGAGCCATTAGTGCCTCCACATTTTCGTTAGCAACCTCGGCCTGCAGTCTCGCTGCAATCAATCAACTAAGGATTTCCATCTCGGAATGCAGTTGTTTTGTAGCAGCAACAACAGGCGCAGAAGAGTTGTTGCCGCTCTTGTTTTTAATTTTTGTTGTTGTGGTGGGTACCATGTCATCCGCAATTGTGTAATTATGCTCTGCTTAAAGCAAATTCCTTCTATTTTCTCACTATTTGCCTTTTACTGTCTGTTTGGTCTTTTGCCTACAATTCTCGAAGTTGTAACAGAGCTCCTATAGTCCAGCATAATATGCAAATTTTGTGAAAAGTGCAATACCCCAATATCAGCACTGCACAAAAGCATAACAGATTAAAGTCTCAGTACAATAATGTGTATCCATCCAATCCGACATTGATCAACTTGATAGTAATAAAAAATTCATGGTCACAGAGGATATGGTATATGTATATATGGAAAAAAAACATCAAAAACCCTCCCCAAAAAAACCCAAAAACTGCATATCCTTTTTCAATTTGACCATACTTGTTTATTGCAAAAACTGCATTTCCTTGGTCAATTTGACCATACTTGTTTATTGCAAATCATGGAGATTATTTTGCATTAATGCACTGTTTATCTAAATATAAAATATAACCACAAAGGCTATCTGTATTTTACATGTTTAGATGGCAACCTTGCAAAAATATTATATTTACATTTACACATAATTGCCACGCATTTTCCCTTTGAGTGAGTAAGGTGAGACGATTGATCCAAACCATTGTCAACTAACAGAATTAGTCCACGGTATTATTTTTTTAATTATATAAAATTCGAGGAGAGGAAAAAACAAAGAAATGAAGGCGATCTTTCGTGACTGTTAAACTTCCTTGTGGAGTGATGTGTTAACTTGTCACAGTCAGCCTGTTTTGTTTGGACCATGTTTTGATTTGTTTGCAGCAAAAGTATGCATACCAAAGTCGCATAACAATCTCCACCTTGACTGGAACGTGTTTTGATTTGTTTGTAACAAAAATATGCATATCAACTATTTTTATGAAACTGTATATAAGTAGGCTTCATTGTCACAAATGGGTAATATTCTCTATGGACATTAGTTTAGTGTGTGGGTAATGTCATCATCAACATCAAAGATCAAAGCGTGCAAAAATCATTTTAGGGAGAGGAATTTATAAGGTCAATTTTGATAAGATTAATGAAAATAACCTTTTCCTTCAAGTTATATTAAAAAAATAAAATTTTAAAGGTTTAATGAGGTGGGTAATGTGTTTATGTAAAATTTCATAAAATTGATTTGATAATATGTATTTTATTTATTTATAAATAAATATATTAAATTATATTATTTGTATGAAAAAAAATATCATATATTATTATTAAAAATAACTTATTTAAATTTATAAATAATAATAAAAGGTTGAAAGATTTCTCAAATAAAAAATTGGATAGAACTGAAAGGAAAATAATTTATTTAAATTTCCAAATAATTATAAAAAATTGAAAACTATTTTTAGGATGATCAAAGGCTTTTGAAGATGATAATTAGATGATAATTCTAAACAGAGTTTGACTTGAAAGTCTATTGATAAAAAAAATGTATAGCCGACAAATTGTATATAACATAGACATATTTTGAAGAATTGCTCATTGTGTCGGGAATTAAAAAGCCTTCCCAAGAGATGAAGGTGGTGCTCCTCTCAATTGTGAATCTATTGGAGTGACATCAACCTTCATAAGCAATGTGAAAGCAAAATTTCCAAAGAAACCTATGGTTGAAGAGGATGATAAATGCTAAAAGCTATTGTTGCAAAAGAAGGTGGAGGATGCTACATTGATGACGTCCTTGCACACCCAATGAAGCTTGATCTGCCATTTTTGAGCCACCTAATGAGGTATGCTGAGCTAATTGGAAGGATAGGCTTCAAGTTTAAAGAATGTGCAATGGCATTGGTGTTAAGACTAATATGTCAAGATCCATATGTTGATAGTGGAGTTATATTGTTCCATCTACAAAAGTTGCACCTGCTTAACAACCTCTTGTAGGAGGGATTCTTGTGGTTGAGATTTAGAGGCAATGGGTGTAGAAATTCTAAGGTGGGGGAGGAATGATCAAATATCAAAATGTCATCAAGAAAAGAAGGGGAGACAATGCCTAGGGAAAGAAATTGGAATAAAGATTCAAGAATCACATAAAAGGTTAACTCATGTAGGGCCAAAATCCTTCCCAACAACCATACAAGTCTTCATTATTGAGTCCCAAGTTGCTCAAAGAACCAATGAAAAGTTCCCTCCTTACACTACTTTTGAGGTGCCACATAAGACAAGCACCTAAATCAAGATGAAAAGGAAGCCATATGTAAAATGATTGAAATGTAATCAAAACATATATAACAATGAGCCCGAGGGGACTGAAGTTGATTTGTAAATTGTTCATCACAACAAATCTTACAATAATTTGAAATCTCTTATTATACCGTGTTTTACTTAGATTTCAAATTTAATGTTACTAGCTTAGTGCATGAAACATTAAATAAACTAAAGCTTAAATGAAAGAGACAAGCTAATAACACACCATCCACACCATCCACACAATGAACACAATATGTACATTGGGAAAACCTAATACAAGAAAAATCCATCTAACAAGTAAGGCTTATGTTCTACTCTTTTCTTCTTAGTTATGAAATGCAAATACAAATAAATGGGCACTCACTATGGAGTTTCCATGGGTATTGTGGCCAGTATGGCTACTAGAGGATCTTCTACTTCATATCCCACTCTCAATGCTCTACTCTCCTATGGAACAATACTCAATCCAATTAAAATGAAACCCCTTCTTCTCCTAGCAACTTAGTATTTAACATAGCTTGATAGCCATTAAGGCTTAAGATTATGTGGCTTTCACTCGATATCATAGTGTTCAACAAGATAGGTCAACTTGCGAGAGACATAACTTCCACATATGAACTTTGATTGAGGTGATTTATATATCATTGGAAACCTCTCGATGTGTAAAACAACATCAAGAGGTTGAGAATTTGTTAGGAAAGTTTTGACCCCAAAAATGACCGTTTAAAGCCTTAAACCGACTTCGAAAGGTTTTGGACCCCAAAACACCAAAGTGGGATCTGCCTCTAAAATGGACCCTAAAAGCCAATAACTCTAATTTTTCCACCAAAAAAATACCAAATAAACAACAAATTATAAAATTATCCATTTCCAATAAAAAAAATTAATAAAAAATGCAAAAAAATAATAATAATAACAAGTTGTTTTCTATGTAATTCCTTTTAAGACTTACATTTACCATATGTTTTTTAGAAATTATATACTAGTAAGAAATAACAAGAAACAAAATCAAATCATTATAAAAGGACATAGGTCTAATGATGAAGTGAATGTACTTAAAATTAAATAAAATAAATTTATAAATAAATCGATGTTATTATTTTTATCAATAAGCTACAATTTAAATTATAAAATTAAATAAAATAAGCTACAATTTAAATTATAAAATTAAATAAAATAAATTTATAAATAAGTCAATGTTATTGTTTTTCTCAATAAACTATAATGGAAAAGCTTAAATTTCAAAATAAAATAAAATAATCTATAAACAAATATTTAACAACAATGCAAAACAATAATAATAATAATCTATCCAAATTGGTGTATGAGACCCCCTCCACCCAACGATTTGAACTTGTGATCTCTAAGGACATTCTTAACCATTAGGCCCACTCAGGGTGTATATAATTAGAACATAAGAATGAATGAATATAATTAGATCCACTTAACCCTAGATTTATCAAGTGCCAAGAGAAATCAATGCATGTATTTATCAAGTGCCAAGAGAAATCAATGCATGTACACTAAAATCAAATGCGTTGATTTCAGTGTATATGTCAATTTCTAGATGCATTGATTTCAGTGTTCATGTTAATTTCTAATGCATTGATTTCAATGTACATGTCAATTTCTATTTCTATTTCTATTTCTATTTAGTACACGTATACATAACTATTGATTTCAATGGACATGTCAATTTCAATTTCTATTGTTATTCAATGTCGATTTCTATTCAATGTTAATTTCAATTTCAATTTCTACGTCGATTTCTATAGCAATTTTTGTTTCTATATCTATTTCTATTTATATTTCAATGTCACTTTCTATTTCAATTTCAATTTCTACTCTATTTGTGCATTGTTTTTAGTGTACACGTCAATTTCTAGATGCATTGATTTCAATGTACATGTCAATTTCTATTTTTATTTCAATTTCCAATGCATTGATTTTAGTGTACATGTCGATTTCTATTTCTATTCAGTATACATATAGATAATTGTTGATTTTAGTGTACATGCCAATTTCCAACGCATTGATTTCAGTGTATATGTCAACTTCAATTTCTATTCAATTTCAATTTCAATGTCAATGCCAATTTCTATTCAATGTCAAATTTTATTTCTATTTCAATTCAATTTCTAATGCATTGATTTCAATGGACGTTTCAATTTCTAGATGCGTTGATTTTAGTGTACATGTCAATTTATATTTAATGCAGAGTGAACTGGGCTGCAACACACACCCTTCTACATAATACACAACGGAAAAAAAAAACCCCAAATATATTGTTGTTAAATAATAAGGAACTTCAAATGGGAACTTAAGCACCAGAAAAACACGAATTGCAGCACCACTCTTTTATTGATTCGAAGTAAATAATAGAGTTTTCATTACATCGAGTCCCGGTTAAAAGGAAAATCGAGAATGGTTACTTGCGGGACTAAAACCCATTACAAAAATCACCCAGGGATTAATGGTCTACATGTGAGGGCCAAAATGTTGTTTCTCCCTTCCAAGTGCTCACCCCAACATGAACTTCTTCGCTCCAGTCCCTTCCACGATTCAATTTTCCAACCCCTTCCTATCGTGGCCGTAGCTCCTTTTAAATTCTCTCTTTTTCCTTTGAATTGATTTTCCTTCTGTTTCCTCAACCGGCCAGATACCAAACCGTCCCTCTGTCTTCCAGACCGCTTTAACTTCCTTTCTACCTCAGGTCACACTTTCTCCTTTAGCCACAAGTTCTTTTACCTAATGGTAGCTGCGACTCATCATGAATGCATGCATGCATGACAAAATCAAATATGTGCGGACACAGTGTTGCAAATGAAGAAACATCGTGACACTTGTAAAATTTCACTATACACGGGAGTTTCAACATGAGTTTCAACATGATTTTCAACATGACACTTGTAAAATTTCACTATACGTGGTAGTTTTAGAACGAGTTTCAACATGACACTTGTAAAATTTCACTATACGTGGCAGTTTTAGCATGTGTTTCAACACGAGTTTCAACATACACAAGAGTAGTTTCATGAGTAACAACAGTTCGAATTCATAGAAAACTGACTAAATAAAATGGACCACTAACATAGTCCTTATTCGACTTATTGTCTAATTTGCGGAATAGAAATATTTTTGGGTGATGCAAATTGCCTGATCCCAAGGATGCTCCTGCATCAGACACCCTTGGTAAGAGAAACATGAGCTCTAGCTCATGTGAAGATCACTGTTGAGGTGAAGAGTTTTTCACATGTGCTAACTGATCTTCAGTCACCCACGATGCATCCTCTGCCCCTCGATTCGTCCACTTGATCAAATATTCCATGTACTCTTTTCGGTGAGTCTTCTTACCAACTCTTGTAGCAAGAATTTCTTCAATCTATTCGTCTGACTTAATTGTTAGATGTTGTTCCCATTCATTGAGGGTACTTTCATCTGCTCTGTTTTCCTCTTCATGAGACTCATAGAGGTCAACAACATTGAATGTAGGAGATATGTTAAACTTCTCCGAAAGTTCCAGTCGATAAGCATTATCAAAGATGTTTTTCAAAATTCGACATGGACCTATCTTCTTGTACTTGAGTTTTTTGTATGTTCCTTAAGAAAATATCTCCTTCCTCAAGTGAGCCATGACCATCTCACCCTCTTGGAATACCTTCTGCCTTCTATGCTGATTTTCTCTTTGTTTATAACTGTCATTGTTGGTCTGCAATTTCTTCTTTACCTGTTCTTGTAATTCATGCATACTGTCCATAAAATCATTTGTATCAACACTCTTCTTTCCTTCCAAATCCGGAAATGCAACCAAATCTACTACACCTTTGGCGACCGTCCATAAACAATTTGAAATGGACTCTTTCTCGTAGACCTATTCATCGAATCATTATATGAAAATTCAACTTGGGCTAATGCCAAATCCCTTTGACTAGGATTTTATCCACTTAAACTTCTCAACAAATTTCCTAGACTCTTTTTCACTACTTCATTTTGATCATCCATTTGAGGATTATATGTCGAACTACATAAAAAATCTGAGCCTAAATTTTTCCAGAGTGTCCTCCAAAAATGCACAAGAAATCTGGTATCACGATCTGAAGTAATACTCCTTGGAAGTCCATGCAATTGAACCACCTCCTTGAAAAACAATGAAGCTACCTCACTAGAATCATTAGTCTTCTTACACGCTATGAAGTGTGCCATTTTTGAAAATCTATCCACAACTACCATTGTTGAGTCATGTTTTCTCTGTGTCATAGGTAATTCTAAGACAAAATCCATATTGATATCCTCCCAAGGTCCTTTGGGTACTGGAAACAGAGTATAGAGTCCCATGTTCTGACTTTTTCCTTTGGCTAGTTGACATATCCTACAACCTTCAACAAACTTTCAGATGTCTTTATTAATGTTGGGCCAAAAATATCTCTCTTTCACCAAGGCTATACAATCTCATCAATTCCAAAATGTCCTCCTAAACCACCACTATGCAATTCTTTAATGAGATTCAGTCATATGGAACTTCTGGGAATACAAAACCGCTGATTTCTAAACAAAAACCCTTCATGGATATGGTAGTCTAGATATGGTGTCCTGTCTAAAATCCAAGGCTCCTTACATGTCTTCCAAGCTTATGAGAAATATGCATCTTCATCATACAATTCCTTTAGACAATTCAAACTCACCACTTCTATTGACATGGTATTGAGTAATGTTGTCCTTCGACTTAATGCATCAACTACCTTATTCGACTTCCCAGACCTGAGCTTCAGCACAAAAGTATAACTTTGCAAGAATTCTACCCATTTAGTATGCTTTTGATTTAACTTACCTTGGTTGTTAATGTACTACAGGGATTTGTGATCTGTGAACAAGACAAACTCATTCGGCAGTAGTGTTGAAGGAAAATCTCCCTACGGATAGGTAGATCTCCTCTTGAGAGATAGACTCTTAACTCTTAAGATAGAAGACGCTTATCATAGACACTGACTTCCTTTTAGATCTATATAAACTAATGTATGAGGAGGAAGGAGAAAATAAGTACCTTTTACCGGTGTTTGTCCCTGCACGATCTGAGTTGACCTCTAATCTTTCGCTCCTCGATAAACCCTGTAGACAAACAAAAGTAAAACCACTTCCTACTCTACTGATATTAGCTCGAAATAGACCTATCTATTAGAGACAAGTTCATGTGAGATTAAACACAAACTAGAAAGAAATAGACCAAGCGTGTTATATTGATGAGAACGATAACGAAAGAAACTTACAACTGTAAATGCGAATGCAACAGCTTCGTCAAATCCTCTTTGTCTAACCCTTGCTCAAAATATCCATGATCAGAATGAAAACAACTTCACTAATTACTCTCCTCCACTTCACTGTGTGTTTCCTATGATATCATAGGTTTCATGCTTCTAATTCTTCCTCCTTTTCACCATGAGAGAGCCTGCTTATATAGGTTTAGAGAGGCCCAACCACTTGAGATATCTTTAGGGTAAGTTGAGGATTCTCCTCCTTGAGTTAGGGATCTTCCCTAAGATCATGGCTGGACTAGGGGTTCGAATCCAACTGCCTTCCAAGATTGAAAATTTCTTTCCCTCATTCTCCTCAACATACCAACTGCTGCCCAGAACAGGTAGCGCTCTGTCAAAAGGGATGTCAGAGCGTTATAACGCTCCATGGCCATGTATAGGGGGCGCCAACACTCCCAAAAGCAGTAGCGCTCCTCCAGAAGGGTTGTTCAGTGTTATAATGCTCCCTAATACTCTATAGAGGAGCACCAACACTCCTGAGAGAGGTATAGGGGAGCGCTCTCCTCTAAAAACCCAGATTCAATGGTTCTTTCAGATGGCAAGAGGTACATAACTCCAGTTAACCATTCCTCTTCCTCCAAATCAGGTGTTTGAGGTGTTTCAAGTGTCTTTTTGATGTCGTTATAAGTATGACATAGACATCATGGTAGTATGCTTTGCTTGACACTTGCGACACTTGTGAGCAAAATGCGACACTTGCGACACTTGTAATGACGACACTTGCGACACTATCGAAGTGAGTAATTTTGATGTGTAACAGATTGCCCCCCAAAGTATGAAGTTAGAAGATGAGAACTGATAACTGAAATGCTTTGTAGACTTTCAAGCAAGGGTATAGACACGGAGAACCTGACAGAAGCTGCACACAAACATCCAACAAATATTATGACATGTTTCAAACCCAAGGCATGCATACCTATGCTTGGGTTATAAAGACTTGCAAGATATGGCCACCATAAAATACACCGTGGATCCATAATTGTATTGATAAAAGGTATAGTCACTGGGGATACAACGTGCATCTATACTCATATGATCTGAACTGATCATAGCCACGAAGAATACATAGTGGATCTACGAGATGACAAGACATAGCCACGACCAATACCAAGTGGATCTATGTGACAGTATATGTGCCACTGTTAAAGAGAAACTCCTTCGCAACCTGGGCAAAGTACATATCAGAGTGATCACTCAACCCAGGGTCTTCTTACTGATCCCGATGTAGTACGAATCTAACCATGTGAATAGATGTACTGATGTCGAACATGGCAGAAACCACTTGATTACCGGTCAATAATGTAAACCGTTAACAAGCGTGAGGGAGATCACCATTAATGTCAATGATTCCCAAGGTACTCTAGTACATTCCAACGAATGTGAATGGATGAGTTGAAGTCGAAAATCCATGGAATCATCTGATCAGAGGTCAATGATGTAAACCGCTGTCGGACGTGAGGAGGCCTGCCATTGAGGCATGCAGGTCCCAAAGTACTAACTGGTTTCTAAGTCTAGTTCCTGGATAATGTGTTGAAGTCGATAGGAACATACTCGTCGAAGGAGGGCCTTGATGTATCCCCCATCAATGACATGAAATAGACACAGAGATGTAAATGGTATATCAAATGAACATGGACTGACATGGATATTGAGACAAGATATTTGTGACGGCTGACTCTCGAGGTGGATACTTCCATTGAACACTGAGGCACGACAACAAAAACATGTCATGGACCAAAACTTGATGATGCAGTGGATGTTGTGACTTACGTCAGGTAACCCAAAGGAATATAGGAAATTCAAAGGATTGGCTCAATGCAGAGTTTCAACGGATTGAAATGTGTGCAAAGACAAGGTGTCGTGTTCAAGGGCGACCATAAGAGTTACTCGGTGATGTTCTCAAAAACTGCTTGGCTTGCTTCTTTCAAATTTTTCCCCCATCCAGATAGATGAGTACCTCTTTTTGATTTAATGAGCTCGAGGAGGGTAACACATGCTCGATATAACTCACCTTCGGTAAGTTCCTCTTCCTTTGTTTAATGAACTGGAAGAATTAAGGGTTCGGTCCCGTATGGGTCTATCGATGTTTGTTTAGTGAGCCCAAAGATAGAAAACTCAAAGGTTTTTCATGATTATAGAGTCTAGAAAAACATTTAAAAGAGAACTCTCTCAGTTCCTTTTCCGTACAGTTAGTCTCACGAGGCCGAAAAAAGAGATAAACTACCACTCGAAATACGCCCTTTCGAACCTTTTAACGAGTGTGAAAGGAAGCAAGTTCACTCGACGATCTTTTCATGTTTAGAGAGTCTGAAAAGAGTTTAAAGATGAATCCAGAGGGTTCCTTTTTCGTGTGTCCATACGGGTCCGAAAAAGAGATAAAATTTTACCCGGTGCGTTTTTATATTCTCGAGCTTGAGAACGAACTAAGACTATGCTCATGGATATGACAAGGTAAACAAACGATCAAAACTGATTTGAAATCTGTAATGTCAAAACTACAATCCAGAGGTTTAGTGAGGCTATTATATTGTTAAAGAAACCCACAAGTAACTATAACTTATAAAAAATGGAAATTTGTAAATAGTAATACAAGAAAAATCTTCAATTACCATTTCATTTGCATAAGGATTTGTAGCAGTGGAGATTCTCATTTTGGAGGTGGATCTTGTTTTGCTTGGTACTGGAGCTACGGTTGATCATTTCTCTCGCCGTTTGGACCAGGTAGATATTCATTTCTTCCTCTTTCAATTACATGGTTCAAAATTTGTTTTCATAGCAATATTTGAATAAAAAATCGAAGCCCTAGGTCATCCAAAAGAAGATCAAATCGGCCCCTGTTCAAAATGATGGGAAAAGGACACCTGTTTACAAAAACGCTTTCAGAAGGTTGTAGCATGGATGCCAACACCTTGATGCTTGAGTAGATTGGTCGTTTTTGTTAAAGAATACAATAAGAAACCCAAAAATGTGCCCACGCAGCCATTGACTGTTTTTAATTTAAAATGTTTTATTGTAGGCTATGGGGCTGTGTAATGATATTGAGTAATAAAAAGAGGGCGTGGTCCTTTTTGAACAACATAGACAATGAATTTCAAGTTTTTTTCAATTACTTAAAAAATTGCCAAAAGATTGAACAATGAAGTTCTTTGTTCTCTTTTTTTGTTTGTAGGTGATTTCGGCAACAACCATGATTGAGTGGAAGGAACGGGAGAATGAGATCGATGATTTGGCTGCTTTGTGGAGTCCTCGCACGTGGGCCAAATTGAGAGATTGTGGCCTTCTCAAATTTTTCAAACTGCAAAAGATGAAGAAAGAGATCCTTCTACTTGAGCACATAATCAACTTGTGGGATGTCGCAGAGCAAGGGTTTCGGATCAGAATGCAGCTTCTAACCATCGAGTTGGAAGATGTATACTTCTTGACTGGCCTCTCAAAATGAGGGGCTCCTATAGCTTTTTCCAGACAGAGGGCACTTCCTGAACAAGTGGATGTGTACTTGACACGTCATTGTGTCCCAGGAGCAAGACTGGTGGGAGGTAGAATCCCAATCAAGGATATCAGAGAATTACCCCTTCGGTCTATTTTGTTCGCCATCATGAGTGTGACAGGAAGCACCAGCGTGCATCTGGCGTCAAGATCACATGTAGCTTATGGTGTACAATGTTTAGAGCCAACACTGTTTAACTGGAGCGCAGGGTTTCTTCGGAACGTGAAGGAACATATTTCGAGATGTAGAATGGGGCAGAAGCAGTTTGGATATGGTTCTTTCTTGGTCTCATTCTTCTTAGAGTGCATCCCCTAGATGCAACCTCAGATTGCATTGGCGGTACGACCAGTGGGAGAACCACAGATGGAACGATGGACTAGTCTGTCTCCGAGACTAGTGGCAGAGTCAGAATTCCGCTTCACTGGTGACTTCTTCGCTTGGCTGAGACGCTAATATCTTTGGATAGAAGACTTTCCATACGCCAAGGTGGACTTTCGTGGGAGTATGGATCTAATTCTACCAGTGAGGGAAGGTTGGGATGTGTCCGGTGAGAGACCAAACAATACCTTGTCTAGTGTTTTTTAAGTTTTTTAACGTATGTATATTTTTTTGGGTACGTAGAAGAGTTTCTAACGGATGTATCGTTTTCAACATGCAGACAAGGGAGAAGTGCGTTTGGTTGAGATACCAGTACTGGGACGTCGCGGGGATGCTCAGGTTGCAGTAGATCCGAGGGCACCAGTGATAGGTCTTCGGGAGGTTGAATGAAACCTTCAAGGCCTTACGATGGGCATTCCTCCTCTACGGAGGGGAGAAGTGTCTTTACATCTATAGAGACACAATGTGGGGGTTCCCGAGAATGTTAACTCTCTACTGAGACGAGTAGTGCACAACGATGTGTTATTCTCAGCATAATGCAGTGCAGAGAGATTAGAGTCTCTTTGGTGATTGTATATTTTGTATGACTTGTCGGATGATGTTGTATGGGTGTGAAGACCCAAAATTTTGTTCTTCTAAATACTTTTTGATGTAATCAAAACATTTTCAGTTACGCTATATATATATATATATATATATATATATATACAGTTCCGAGTTTTTTACAGTGCTAGAAATTTTGTAAATGATGATGTCTTTAATGTGATGTGTTTTAATTTACATGTGGTGTACAATTTGTTTTCCTTCATGAAACCTTATCTATGGGTGAGATACCGATCCATGATGTAATTGGCTAACGAATCCGAAACATTGTTGAATTCTCTTGGAATATGTCTGTATTCGATGTAATCAAATATTCATTCAAGATGACGAACCTATAGGTGGAGACGTAGCAGGATAGGATTATGAATGGCATAGACATGATTAAGTTGGCAGACCATGAGTTGCGAGTCTAGGTTAACAATCATACGAGAGATACCTAGGGAGGAGGCTTGGGTCAAAAGTCCGATGACAACATGTTATTCTACCATGTTATTAGTCACTGGCCCTAAGCAAATACCTCCTGAACTCACCAACTCGTCAGATTGGTAAATGACCCATGTTATAGAAGCAACGTTCTGGGTGTGTCGACTAGCACCATCCACAAACCCGACAAAGATAAGAAAGGAAGACATCATCTGCGCATGAAAAAAAAAGACACAGTTATGAGTGGAAAAGGTAAAAACTCGAGCACGCAAAAGAAACAGACACACCAAACCAAAATACAATAATGTACAAAGTACACACACTAGGTGATCTAGGCATAGTACTTTTTAAGGTAAAGCTCGTTCCGGGGCTCTCCTAGAGAGATTCCGTCATAATCGACTAACTCATAGGCGCCTCTGTGCAAAACATGTTTCACAATGTAAGGGCCATGCCACAGAGGTTCTAACTTACCTGTCCCTAGTTTGTCATGACCCTGGTCATAGACGAGGACTAAGTCTCCTTCCGCAAAAGTCCGAGGATGGACGAATTTGTTGTATTGATTTTTTATCCATTTCTGATGTGCCTCATTAACGAGAGTGGCATCATGATGTGTTTCATCCAATTTGGTCAGATATAAGAAACGTTCTTCTTCGGCAGAAGTATGGGGTAGGAGTTCTACTTTAAGTTTCAAAGATGGAATCTCACACTCGATTGGTAAAACAACTTCGATGCCATACACTAACTGGAAAGGAGTGAACCCAGTTGTGGTTTTCACGGAAGTATGGTAAGCCTAGAGAGCGGAGAAATGTTGTAGATGCTAGGATGTCTTATTTTCCCCTACCATACGTTGAATCATGGTTTTAAGGACTTTGTTGATGGCTTGAACTTGTCCGTTGGCCTAAGGATAGTATGGGGAAGAGTTTTCATGGCGAAAATCCAACTTGGCATGCAATTCACTCATCATCTGGTTCTTAAAGTGTGAACCGTGATTGGTGACAATGGCGCGTGGTACACCAAAACGAGTTATGATGTGGTTAAAAACAAAAAGAGCTGTGGTACGACCATCGTTCTTAAAGGTAGGCATAGCCTCAGCCCATTTTGTAAAGTAATCGACAGCGACGATTATATAACCGTGCCCCCGGGCTGAGGTAGGCTTACATTGCATGAAATTGATACCCCACTTGGAAAAGGGGCCGATGGTGATAACGGGGTGCAGCGTAGTGTTGGCAGCCAATTCATTTTTTTTAATTACCCTAAAAAGCTGCCTACACCTAATGTCTTCTAAAATGACAAATCATCGTCGCATTGTGCAACTAGACATTTGTTTCATTTTTGCGACAATTGCAATCTGGTTTCGATTCAGTTTTCACAACTGAAAGTGTGAAAACACCTCTTCCATTGTTTGGACTGTCGTCATCTTTTATTGATTTTTCCGAAAGACACTTGACCATTGGTTTATCACATGACTGCAAAAGATTCTTTCAAAATTATGTCCTTTGGCCTACTCTTACCTTGATTGCGCATTTGGATCTATTTGATTACTAAGCCATTGAGCATGAAGATTTACTGGTTACGTTTGTTTCTATAAAAGTCATGATTGATTTTGGTCTTATATGCTTTGATCCTTATTGCTGTGAGCTCTTGACTCATTGATTATATGAAATTTTTGGTTGCAATGTTCTAAAAACTTTGAAATATAAACATTTGAATGTGCAACAAATGCATTGGCAATATTATAAGGTTGATTTGAGAAATGACATTGGTTTGAGTTTCACAAAAGCGCATTGATTAATCTTTTTGATTTCAATTTTATAATCGACGTTTGGTGCATTGTTTTGTGAGTTTGATATTACATTGAATGATCATAGTTTCAAACTATACATTGGCACATTGAACTAACATTGGTTTAAAACGTTTGATTGATACGATGGATCGTTGGTTAATTGAACTGAACACTTGGCGCATGATTATAACATATGGTGTTGGTTCTATTTCGGATGGATGGCACGTCGATATGGTTGTATACCTATTTGGTTGGCCGATACATATGGTTTAAATGATTATGATTATGGATGGAACAACACTATACTCAGTCATTAATACACTGCATGGCGGTGGTAATCCCACCACCTTCGCACGCATGCAGTTAATCCTTGCCTCTTTGGGCGCTGAAGCTGTTAAGCCCTATCGTTTTTCAACCCTGTGTTTTGTATTGCTCAAACCAAACCCCACCATGCACAGAAGCCATGGCTCCTGTCGTAAGGGCCGAGCCCAACGGGTGTCAAGCACTATTGATGTTTGATGGTGCATATAACGACCTGAAAAATCTCGGGTGGCTCGCTTTCATAAGGAAATTTGATGGTTATAACCACACTGTGGCTCGACAATTTGCGTTATCATTTGATGGCTGCCGAGCCAAAGTTGGAGATGTCCAGCTTGAAATCACTGAACAGTTTCTCAGCTCGGCAACTGGCCTGCCTGTTACGGGACAGAAGTGGTCCAAAAGTTGCAAGGTAGATGATGTCTCGTGGACATTGTTATTTCAGTCTCGAACAATGAACTCCTGCGACAAAGGCTGGCCTGGAAAAATGTTAAAACCACGCTGGTATGATCTCCTGATGATAATCAAGCAATTCATTACTTGTGAGGGCAGGTACGGGTTCATTTTCTTGTTTCACCTGCGTTTATTGATGGTTTTTATGGGTTTTGAACTTAGTATGCCGCAATATCTGCATAGAAGTTTGTTCAAGATGGCCAAAAGGTACAAGCGTAGCCAGGCTGACACCAGCCTCTTCCATTTGGGGTTGATTAAAATGATTTTGGTTTACGAGTTAGGGTTACGTCGTGATTCTTGGCATGATTTTCTCATCCGTAATGGCTTCGAAGAATCGAACCCTCCACAGGTTGATAAGCCCATGGTGACCGAAACCCAACCTATTCCCCCTGTGCCTTATAGCGTTTTGCTACCCAAACCTAAACCCGATTCACCTACGAATTTGCCTATGGCTGTGACTAAACAGGTTGAAATTGATAAACCCGCGACCAAACAGCCTAAAGCTAAAGCTAAAACTAATGCTAGAGGTAAGAAAAATGCAAGGTTAATCTCTCGCATGGTGAGGAATAAACCTAAACCCCCTGCCAAATCAGAGCCTATCGTGGTCAACGAAGACTCTGATTCAGAGATTGAACGTTTTCTCGCCGAAGAGTATCCTTACTCAGAGGGCTTGTGTGGCAAACCTCCTTATGATTTTGTCAAGAATTTACCTCCTTGTCTGCGGGATAACCCTGACTTCCTTGGTATTGAACCACCCCATGGAACCCTCGGTGAATCGTCGAAACCCTTGACTGCTCAACCTGTTGCTCCACCATGTGATCAATGTGGGTTGTGGTTGGAGAGATACTACTTGGATGTCCCAAGGTTGCAATCCAAAATCCACGATTTGGAAAACCAAGTGGCAAAGCTCACTGGTCAGAATGCAAAGGTACAACCCAACGACAAAAAGCAACAAACTACTGGTTCAATCCTGTTCAAAAATGTCAAGTCTGCTACAACAATTGTCAATTCAAAATTGACATAGTCTCAGCAACTGCGCTGGTATAAATTTCACTCATTTATATTACACTTTCATAAACTCTGTGTACATATTTCACCTGCTCTGTTACATAAGCATGCTTTGTTGTATATAATTTTTGTTTTGATGAATCAATTTTCGTTATARTTTAAGATTCRAYTGGATTTGGTTTTGATTCGATGGATCRTCAAATAGATMTGATTGTTCAAATTTAASYTCAGTTGGATGCTCTATTGATAAGTGAAGTTGTTAAAAATAGACTGTTGTTGGTATTTCTATTTTCCGATACAGTCAATGCTACGATTTGAAATGGTTATGTTCTATATGAATATGATTGATAAATGGGATAACTATTTTCAAGGTCTTTCGACCAAAACTGATTGCAACTTATTCGATTCTCATTATTGCTTGAATTGGATTCTGTTCAGGGTTTCGATATTGTTTCTATAATTAACTCAGTAAAGATTTGTGTTGATTATTGCCCAGTTCATGAATTCTGTCGATTTTGTCGCGCCTCTGTCTGTTGACTATGTGGTGATCAAACATGAAGATTTTTGAATCGATATTCATGGAGTATGATTTCATCCGATTGCAATGGAAGAAATATATATCGTCTTTTTAACCGAATGATATCAATCTGTTGTTATGACTATAACTGGTCAATGATAGTTACGACCATACCTGTGAACTGTTTGAAACTCAGCGAACGAAGACCGTGGCTGGATTCTATGGATACAGTTATGCATGAAATCGTGACGACTTTCTATATTGGCAATGGATTAAACGATATGAATCTTATGCAAATCAATAATGATTGTTTTGTATCTCATACGATTTGGTTTACCATTGGTTGCATTTATGAAACAGTCTTGTTAAGATTTGGTTCGATTTTATGTCAATTGGAAAAACAGAGCATTCTTACCCTATCCCGATTGCATTCTTTTTTATTTGGTTTAATTCAAGGAATAATTGAATCATTAGTAATTAGTTTTGGATTTGATTTTATTTGATTATATCTAGTCCTGTTTGCTATTTTTGACTAGCTACAGAATCAGATGATTCTGTAGCTAAGTCTGTAAAGTCATTTTTTTATTGTTTTCCTAATAAAACATCCTTCTAATTTGATCTGTGTGTTCTATTGTAGGCAAATTCAAATTGGCAATAGATATCATGAGCAGTTAGGGGATAATCTATAGATTTTACTTGCATTTTATTTCCTTAGTTTAAGAGATTTTGGGATTTTTTCCCAGATTATGTAAAACAATTTGCTATTATTCACAAGGATGTTTTACCTTGTGAGAAACCTATATAAACCTATGGTTTTTTTAATAATGATCATCCTCAGTTGTGGGAGAACAAGGATATGTAATTCTGATTCAAACTGGAGCAGAATTGATGTTTTGTCATAGCTTTTGCTTTTCAATATATCAACACTTTGTTTCAAGTTTTGTATATCATTTTGTTTATGGTTTAGTATTACTTTGTTATCTAAATCAAATGCAAATGATATAATTTATTTATTGTTATACATATCTTGTTGCTTCCAAATAGATAAAGGACATAACAATTATTGATTCATTTTATGAATGATAGCTTTGTCTTGTTCATAGATAGAATTGTTATATAAGTTTTCTGCATAATAGGTTTCCCTTATTGCAGAGATTTATCATCAGAAAATTGTTATGATTCTCTTTTATGTCTTGTTTGTCCTGTAAAACACTTCAAGAAGCAGCACAACTGATCGTTTTCAAGAAGCTTAAAGACTAAATGGTGTGAATTTCTTCCTCCAAACAGCTTAAGGAGTCATCTTACACAGGGCAGACTTGGAGTGTTTCCAGGTCAATTAGTCTTTTATTTATTGTTTATGTTAAGTAGTTCAATATAAATGATAGTTTAGTTAGATTTATATTACATTGTTTAATTGCAGTAATATATATTAGATTGTTTAATTTCAGTAGTTTGTATTTCTTTTTCATAAAATATAAAAATCAAAAAAGAGATCCATGGCTGTCTTAGGGCAGAATATATATGATTTTTGCAGGTTTTAATCAAATCTGTAGGTTGTCCATAGTGTACATTTGTGAATAAGGAATATCATAGCTGACAATTAGATAGTTGATTTGAGTTATTATAATCATAATTAGTATCTTGTATATATAATAGTTAGTAGTTTATAGTTAGATTAGTGTAGTTAGTTTAGTTTGCTTTCTTAGTTTCTAGTTTCCTCTATTTTACTTAGCTTCTTGTATTTAGTTATAAGTTAGTTTGTTTTATTCATATTTAGTTAGATTTCTTAGCTCAGATCATTTCTCTTTGGTTTTCACAGAAGACCTTAGAGCGGCCAACGGAGCCGTTAAACTCGTCAGGGTGGTCCATTCCAAACGGCTTGGGTTATTTAGACAACCCCAGACCGGTTCCACTCTCCCAGTTGACGGACGGTCAATTTTGCCCGTCAACATGTAGCAGGGTGGGTGCATGCCTTGTTATTAAAAACTTGGCAGGGTATGCATTTTTTGACTGCCGCAATACAATCTTTGAAAATCGAGGGCCAAAAATAGCCGGGACGTAAAATTTTCTGGGCTGTAGCCATCCCAGAAAGGTGACCGCCACAGGCTCCAAGGTGACAGTCATTTAGAACACATTCAGCCTCTTCATGGATCAAACATCATCGAAGGATAGTATCAATACCACGGCGATACAAGGTGTCGCCAACGATAAGGTAACGACGAGAATGGTGGCGAATATGTCGACGCTCTTCACGGGAAATGTTAGGCTGAAAGCGTTGGGTTTGGAGATAAAGGAGGATATCTCCATACCAAGGATCAGAGGTGATGATGAGGAAAAGATTTTCGTCGAGGAGAGAATATATGGGCTCAATATCTTCATCAACATGGGGAAGGTCGTAGATAAGCTCTGCAAACACCAGGGACTTTTTTGGCTTTGGACTTTGCAAATTCAAGATCGAATTCCTGAAGGATGATGATCCATTTGGAGTGTTTTCCCCCAAGCACTTGACGTGTCAAGACATGGTACATGGGGTTTGAGTCCGCGATCACAGTGGTGGTGCATAGCAAGAATTAAATGGCGAAATCTCTGAACAACGATGACGACTGCTAGAGCCAGTTTCTCTACATGTGAATATTGGAGTTCGGGTCCAGATAGACTCTTGCTCAGGTAATAGATCACATGTTCCTCACCGTTGGGGTCCTCCTGAACTAACACCATTGCAATAATGGAAGTGGAGGCAACTAAGTAAAGGATGTAGTCCTTTGTATACTCTGGAGGATGCAACAAAGTTGCGTGGGTCAAGGCATGCTTGAGAGCATCAAATGATCGTTGAGTGATGTCATCCTAGATGAAAGGGGTGTTTTTCTGCAACAATTGCATGAATCCTTTAGTTATCTCAGCATAGTTACAAATGAAACGGAAAAGGAAGTTTTCTTTTCCTTGCAAACTTTGGAGTTGGGTCAAACTAGTAGGCGGGGGTGAGGCCAGGATAGCCTTAATATTTAAGGGATCCACCCGAATCTCGTCTTTAGAGACAACAAAACTGAGGAGTCGACCGGATTCAACAACAAAAATACACTTATGTGGGTTCAAGCGGATACAGTAAAACCAACATTGAATAAAAATAGCCCGTAAGTGATCAACGTGATATGATCGATTGGATGAGTGGGTAGGTAAGTCATCGAGGTAAGGTTCTGCAATATGATTGATATCGTGGAAAGCATATGACATAGCCCGCTGGAAAGTAGCACCAACATTTTTGAGACCAAAAGGTAGCTTCCGATAGGCGAAAGTTCCCCATGGGTAGATAAAGGTTGTCTTATGTTGATCAGTAGGTAAAATTTCAATTTGGTTATACACGGAGAAACCATCCATGAAAGAGAAGATTACACTCCCAGCAGAATTATCAATGATCTGCTCGATGAAGGGCATAGGGTAGTTGTCCTTTGGACAAGATTTATTGAGATCCCGATAGTCAACGCAGACGCGAATGGTCCCCTGTTTTTTGGCAATCGGAACAAGGTTGGAAACCCATTCTGTCAAAGGGACAGGATAGATAAAGCCAGATTTCAAAAGTTTCTCAACTTCTGCCTTTATAGCTGCGATTTTCTTGGGATGAACCGGGCGGAGTTTCTGTCGAACAGGTTTCGCACCTGGGTAAGTCTTGATTTCATGCACGACGATCGAGGGGTCAATCCCTGGCATTTCTTCGTAGCTCCAAGCGAAGACATCGCAAAATTCTTTAAATAGAGCAGTGTAAGATACCACTTCTTTGGGTGTGCAATTAGCACCAAGATTAACGTTTTCCACAATGCCTTCTTTGATTGAAATATCAATAACGATCGTAGTAGAGATATTACCTAGATTCCCCTCAAAAAGAGTATCTTGTGTGAGGATGGGAGATTGTGGAGAATTCATAACATCAGGAGGGAAGACAGAGTGTATGTCTTTGTGAATTTATTCTAGAGGCGGAAGAAAAGAGGATCGATGATGGTTATCATCCCAAGGTACATCGTCAATACTAAGCATTTCCATTATAGATTCGTCGGAAGGAAAAATTTGGGAAATGTAATCGATTGAAGATGATAGGGAATCCAACCATGATGACATCGAGTAGGCATCGGGTGCCAATAGATGTGGGTTGTCTGGGAAGGGAGAGGTAGATTGAATAACAATGTATGCGGCCTCAACTGGGCTAAGTGGCATGGTGTCACCTAGTACATCGAATTCCATAGGACTAGGTACAATCCAAGGGTCAGATGATTCCAAAGATTGATAAGCCATAGTCAAAATCATATTGACGGTGGAAATATGATGTGTGGTGGGTGGAAGTGGTGTAGGGAAGGTACCCATAAGGCTAGAATATTTCAACAAGCCAACACCAACGCTTTCATACATAACCTTGTGGTCTCCCAAAAAAGGAATGTTGTTGGTAACAGGAGCATGAGCATCGGGTGTACAGAAATCTAGTTGGTCGATAGTGACAATTTTGCCTTGATGGGGGAATTGTACACATTGAAACACCGACGAGGCAATGACAGTCATAGCGTAGAACCAACTTCTTCCGAGTAGTAGGTTGTAATTGAGGGGGGCATCGACCACCTCGACATCATTAGTAACGGTTTTGCCGCCTAACTGAACGACTAAGGATTGTAAAAGTCCGTGAGGATGAAAACCTCGCCCATCGAAAGTGCGTAACATCATAGGGAATTTGTTAAGGGTGGGTGATTTAAAGCCTTTCCAACAAGCCAAAGACATGACACAAGTAGAGGCTCCCTCATCCAAGATAGTTTGGTGGATTTGTTAATTGTGAAAAACAACATCGATTTGAAAAGCTAGTTGGTGGGAGAGTCGAGGCTGATGATCATCCAGATTAAACATGAGGTTATTAGATGACTCAGGATCGAAAGCGCTGATAGCAGCCAAGAGTGTTCCACGTTGACTGGGACAGTGTTGTAGAACTTCCAAAGCAGACATAGCACACGGTGCTTTAGCCAAATCTTCAACGATGTTGTAGTTTTGGGAAACCCATGAACTAGGATTAAAGGTAGATTTCTGAATAGTGCTCTTAGGAGGGCGTAAGATGGAGTCAAATGAAGGTTTCTCAATCTGGAGTGGCCTGGATGGAGGGCTAGCAGACGGAGGACTAACGGAATATGGTGATGGGTCCGGTAAGGAACCGTTAGTGGTCTTCGTCTTATCAGGTTTAATTGGTGTGTCATGTGTCGTAATGCGAGTGGTCAGATTAATCCTGTTAAACATGTAAATATGGGCACTTGTCGAGGCCTCATCATGGGATTGGCTGGAACTGCCCCCCGGAGTGGGGGTTTGAGAAACCAAGGATTTCTATTGTGGAAAAGGCTAGGTAAGCATAGCGGGTTGTGAATTTCCTTTAAAAAGATTCGCCACTTCATCGCACTGTGGACTATCTCGGGTGTAGTGATCATCACCACAAATGAGAAATGGGAATTTCAGTTTCCGTTGTGGTTGTTTTCCGGTAGCGGGGGTTTGAGTTTGGTTTTTTGGTTGTTCATTGTTATTGTTTTTCTTCGGTTTATTTCTCGTCTTCTTCTTACCTCCAGATTGTTTTGAAGGGGCTGATTGGACTGTATTCACCTCAGAGACATGAGTTTGAGGCGAGGTAGAAGAGGGTGTGGTCGAAATGGGAGCAGACGTCGAAGCGGACCATTGGGTTGTTCCAGTCGACTGGGAAGTAGATTGGGCTTTGACGGAGCCAATGACTCCATCCGCGTGCGAGGTAGATGATGGTTTGGATGGATCAGTAGTGGCACGGGTAGCATTTGGTATCAATTTGTACAGAGTACTAGATTGTGAATAAACCAAATCTAAGTACTGAGCTCGAGCAATAGCTTCTTCCTCGGTGACTACACCACCCATGGAAACATCACGAGCAATTGGGGGTAACATTGATTTAGTGAACCATTCCGCTAATAATTGGTCAGGAATGATAGCTTTGATTAACCTTCATCGTCGTTTCCATTCATGAATATGATCAGAGATATGTATGGAGTTTGTCTGACGAAGGGAGGTCAATAGTTCGATACCCGTCTCGTATCGAATGGGTAGTTGGAAGTGTGTGAGAAAAGACATGGCAAGGGAGTTGAAATATTGAAAAGAAGCACGTGGTAATTCAATATACCACTTTGCTACAGAACCCGTAAGTGTTCGTTGGAAAATATGCAAACGTATAGAATCATCCATGAGGGAGTTCGATGAACACCACAAATGGAAAGTCATCACATGGTTGTTTGGGTCTTCTCCAGACTTTCCATCGAATTTTGGAATATTAGAAGGAAGTTTAGCTAGGGTAGCTGGCCAAACCGAAGAATGAAAAATAGGATCATTCGTTAACCGAGACAAGTCTGGGAGATCCAGAGTCGCCAGGAAAGGTAGTTGTCGGTTAACCTGTGGGTGATACTAGTGTGGCATAGGAACACCAGTAGGACCATACACTGTGTTAGGTGGATAATTGTAACCAGTGGGTCCTCTTATATAAGGTTGGTGTTGACTAGGGTACATAGGATTTGAGGGGGTTCGAGAAACATGTGCGAGCAGAGGATAATCGGATGGGTTTTGAGGATTATAAGCCAGATTTTGGGTTTTCCCATAAGGGGGGTAGATATTTTGTCCATAAGGAGGATATAGATGAGTCCCTTGAGGAGGAAGAGGTTGTTGTGGAGCTTGAGGATTGTGTCTCCCCGAGAACTGTGGGTTTCCTGGAAAAGGAATATTCCACAGATTGGGTGTTGTAGACACATTTTGTCCATGCGGTTGATGGTAGGCTCCGGTTTGAGGCTGCCCCCCCAGCATGAGGGTGCCCTCCAAAAGGAGGTTGTCCTCTAGCGGGAGGATACCCCCCAACATAAAGTGGAGTTCCCAGAATTTGGGAACCAGACATAAACGACTGACTGGTGCTGCTTGATGTATTAAATCCACCAAGACCGGTCCCTCCGGGTTGTTGTATAGGTATAGAACTTCCAAGCATAGCTTGGGTAGTGGTGACAATGGAAGAATTCAGTGCTTTGTACCCAAAAGGAAGTGATGATGAAGGTCTAGTTGTTAGTGGTGTGCCAATTGTAGCTTGGCTAACCACCACATTACCGGCGGGAATAGTCATAACGTGAGGAACTATTGTAGAATGGGCCATCTGGAGAGAAAAAGTGGACCTTGGGCCGACGAACGACATGTTCTGATCAACAGACGGTGTAGTTGAAAAAACGGTAGTACCGATAAAATGATTTAAGGGTATGGTGTAGGTAACATACACATCGACACCTATTCCTATTTCGTAAAGATCCCACACCGTGCGTGGTGGGCTTCGAACAACGTTTGTGGTCCAAAAGGGGTCTTCGACTAGAGGGTTTGAATGAGACCCAGTCGAAACGTCAGAAGGATTGACAACGACAAATTTTTCGGTTGAATTCAGTTGGAGAAAACGCCTCTCATATCCCTCAAGAATGCGGAAAGCCTCCAGAGACTCTGAAACAATTCAAAAATTCTCTAAAGAGGTGGGAACCTCCTCTTGGGAGGTTAAAGATTCCCCTGAAACGAGAGGCTAGAGAGAAATGCTCAGAGCAGTATTTTATTCATCTGTCAATGTATTACATTACAATCTGCAGTAAAAACGTCCCTCTCTGTAAATTCTTTCTTAATACAAAAACTGAAGCTCCCTCGAATGGTGATTTCCTCTTATTTCAAGAGGAGGATCCCTTCGATACAATTTAATCAACTAATTACAGGTGTACATCTGCATCCTATTCTTAGTCAGATCGACTTTCTAAACTGGACTAGGATATCCTAGTCTCCCGCAACATGATGCTATTACAAGTGTTGAGTGAGGTGTTGTTGTTGCGGCTAGAGTAACAGCTTCTTTATTTGTCTCTTGTAACTGTTGTTGTATGCTGTTTCAACATCGCGAATCGCGGGCTGTTTCATCCACGGGATTCACGTTTTGACTGTTTCAGCACCTCTCAGACGGAAACGATGGTTGATGCTAGCTCAAGGTGCCACTGTTGTAGTCAATTTGTGTGGGTTGCTGTTTCAGCATCGTTGACCACAGACTATGTAACTGCTTCTGTGTTTCAACATCGTTGATCACGGACTGTGTAACGGCTTCTGTGTTTTAGCATCGTTGATCACGGACTGTGTAGCATCTTCTTCTATGTTTCAACATCATTGACCATGGACTATGTAACAACTTCTTCTGTGTTTCAGCATCATTGACCAAAGACTGTGTAACAGCTTCTTCTGTATGAGTTGCTATTTCAGCCATAGGGTTTGCATGCTTTAACTGTTTCAACAACAATCCTCAATGCTAATCTGCAGTTCCAACTGTTTCAGCACTTATACATTTCTGATCAATGGTTAAGTACGAGAGTGATGTAAAATTATATGCAAAACAGATTAAACATATAGTAAAGAGAAGAGACGTTGTATACCTTTGGAAAGATAGGGTAAAGTGATAATATGAGTTTAAATGTGAGTGAAACAAGAGTGTAATGGTGGAAAAAAGTGTGGGCAAAAAGGTACATTGTGTGGTCCTAACATCCCCCCAAACTGAAAATGTTGCATGTCCTCAGGCAACTTCACTCTGAATCAGAATCTGAATATCGACTTTGAGCGTGCAAGTTACTCAAGCAGTAGTTGTGAGAGGTACTATCTGTTGGAGCTCTAAACCCTTGGATGCGTTGTAACCTTTTCCAAGTTGTTGTTTCTGTCTTCTTAGGCAACTTATAATGGATTTGATATATCTCTGCTAGAAACCAGAGGATAGGAAAATAAAACCGGTACCCTATCCAGCTTTCAACACATTGCTGAACACACTTGATGTAGTTAGGTACCCTGGAGATTGCTATCTCAAGATTAGTAGGGCTAAAAGGATTGTGTTCCTATCTTTTTTCAGTAGATTGCTGCCAAAACAAGTTGTTTTCCTGTAGGGAAGCAATCTCTGTGGATCTGATGAAGTGTTGACAATCCTGAAGCACTGTTGATTGTAGTTGCTGAATGTGTTCAGTCATCCCTGGTTTCTTTAAAAATTGATAATATTCTGTAACAAAGGTGGTTGCATTTTGTGGTTCTGGCCTTATCCAGAGAAGGCGGTTATCCTCATTGTGCTTAGCAGCCAGGAAGTCATCCTGCCATATAATCTGATTGTGGAGAAAGGAGGTGAGTGCCCGAATCTGGATGTCACTGACAAGAGGATTAAGGTTCAACTGCCTGTTCTCAAGGATGGCCTCATTATGAAAATATGCCTCGCAGAGGAGGTGCTGATCCATAACAGAGGCTTTTGCAAAGGTTTTGACAAAATCTACTGGATGTAGCACTGCATGGGGTCTGCCTTCTGTGATTGATTTGATCTGAAACCATGTAAGTCGTTCCATGAGGAACAAGGAGTAATTGCAGGATGGTTTCCTTGCAACCAATAGCTTTTGTGCCAAGTCAAATATCAGGAGTACTCTGCCTTTTAGCTCTTTGTTCTGTTTCTTAAGGGCATGAGCTTCCTGGCGTGTTTGCTCCAAAGCTTCCCAATTTGAGTAGGTATGATTTATCCATATTTGTCTGTGTTCCTGCAGGCTTTTGGCCTGTGTAACAACAAACTCTTTTTTCCATTTTTCTATTATTTCCTGCTCATCCCATGGCTGAGTTTGTGTTTCAACATTGCAAGTAGTAGGCTGAGGTAGGGTCTGAGTTTGTGTTTCAGCGTTGCAAGTGGTAGGCTGAGGTAGGGTCTGAGTGGCTTGTTCCACAAAGGTGTGGATATTGATCTGGCTGGGAGGGGAAAATTCTTCAATAGGCAATGTTTGTACAACTTTGTTAACAAAAGCAGGGGTTTCAGATTTGACATTTATTGTAGGCCACAGTTCAGTCTCAATTTTGGAAGGTCCTGCTGGTTCTTGTGTTTCAGCTGTAGCTGGTTCTTGTGTGACAAATATAGCTGGTTCTTGTGTAATAGCATGTTCTTCTTTATTAACTGCAAAATTTGAAGGAGCAGGGGGAGCTCCTGGCATTGGGATTTGAATTACTTTGTAGCCTGCTTGATAGTAGATGTCCCCACATTGACAGCACATATATTCTCTACACGGATTCTCTGTTGTAGTTCCTTCTGACACGGTCACTGTGCGATCTAGGGTGTACAAATTAAGTTCCTTCTCATAGGCTTCCTTTGCTGTAGCTAGCTCTTGCTTATAGGCTTCCAGTTGAGATTTTAAGAACTCATTGGGTTTATTGGGTCTGAAGGCGGACTGTTAGGTATTTCTGGAGAGTTTGGAGGGTTTTGTGGTTGCTGTTCCTGAATATTTTCAAGAATTTCAGAAGCTTCTTGGGGATATATAGGTGGGTTGTTTAGTGGAGGGTTTTGTTGGGAAAAGCCTTTTTGGATAAGAAGTTGAATGAGACGGTGATGGGTGAGTGAAAGGGCGGGATCTTTAGCCTTTTTACAGTAGTGTGACATATTTTTGAGACAACCAAGCAGATAATAAGGAATGTTCACCAATCTATTATGCCGTAAATGAGATAATAGGAGAAAATCGTGCTGGTAGACTACCTGGTATCGGCCTTCGTAGGTAAGGTAGTGTTTGAAAATTTTTGCAACTTCCAGCCATGGGGGCGGCAACGAGCTCAGTCAGACATCCCGGCCTTTAAATTCAATTTGTTCCTCTGGCACGAGGAAATCCTGCTGGGCATTTAGGATGATATGTTTACGGCTGAACAAGCGAATTCCATTGGTAGGAAGACCCGAAACCTGCATTATATCCTCTTCTGTCACTGAGATTCGAACCCCTTGAACAATGGAATGATCTCCCTGGAGATTTTGAGCAAATTGCAGAACCTGATGTTGATCAAACCCCTGGAGTCTCTGAAAATAACTGAGGCATCCTGCCTGCAGAAAAATTTGATATGCTTCTGGATACAGTTCTAACAGGGTCGTCGTGGCGGGTTCGTACCGTATAACAGAGCCTCCCATGGCTAACAACTCAGTAAAATACACCGTCAAAGAGTCGAGTAACAACTTCTGTGCAGAGTAAGTTTTTCGAGTGAAGGCATGCGAATGGTGGTGAGACGAACGAAAGGATGGTAAAATAGGAATGGCGGTGGTGATTTCATGTGAAATGATGGTATACAAGTTTGATATGTCCTCCCCCTCTTCAAGTGCGGCTAATAATGATTTCACTCGAGTGGTCATAATGATTTGGAATCTTCTCATTAACTATAGCTTAACTGTATTACATAAAATTTACATACCTCACCTTTACCTTTTGATTCGTGCTGTAAACAAAATACGATGCCTGTTCAAATAGTTCTGCAGTGGCCGTGGCGGAGACTTTTGATTTATTAGCTGAATTGTATCAAGGATTTATTGACTGGAAGGACAAAATATAGTAAGAGAGCGCAAAAATATTATTGACAGAGAATGCCGAAAAGTTGGTGTTTCAGCCATAGAAAGAAGGGCTAAACAATTGTTGGACGGTGTTGTTTCATCAATGGGAAGATGTGAAGAATTGCGGAATAGTAGTGTTTCGGCAAGGGGAAAATGATGAAAGGTTGCTGACAGCGGTGTTTCAGCAATGGGGAAAATGGCGAAGGGTTGTTGAACAGTGGTGTTTCAACAATAAGAAGAAGGCAAAACAATTGTTGGACGGTGTTGTTTCATCAATGAAGAATTGCTGAATAGTGGTGTTTTGGCAATGGGAAGATGGCGAAAAGTTGTTGATAATGGTGTTTCAGCAATGGAGAAAATGGTGAAAGGTTGCTGACAATGGTGTTTCAGCAACGAAGAAAGAGCAGAGAGTTGCTGACAGTGGTGTTTCGGCAATGGGAAAATGGTGAAAGGTTGCTGATAGTGGTGTTTCAACAATGAGGAAAATGGTGAAAGGTTGTTGACAGTGGTGTTTCAACAATGAATAAAGAGCAGAGAGTTGCTGACAGTGGTGTTTCAACAATGGGAAAATGGTGAAAGGTTGTTGACAATGGTGTTTTAGCAATGAAGAAAGAGAAGAGAGTTACTGACAGTGGTGTTTCAGCAATGGGAAAGCTTGCCTCTTCTTGAAGTAGGATCATCCTTCCTTAGTGGGCCTGTTCTTTGATTGGGGATCTGCAAAAATCGATTGTAACATGGTATTTCTTGACAGGGATTATTAGTAAATGAAATCTAATCTAATACTAAAGAAATTAACTTAAAAAGGAATTAATTGCAATGAGGGGTAGGAGCCCCCTCTAAAAAGAGGTACTGAGTGTCTGCCACGCATGTGGCCTTGAAATCTTTTGTGGAAATAGGGCACTGGTACAGACGGAGCCGATGACCATTTACAAGTAATGGTGTTTTAGTGTCATCGATTGCGAGGAGCCTTAGTGTTCCATTGGGGAAAACAATATCCACTTCGTAGGGTCCAAGACATCTTGTACGTAGTTTCCCTTGAAATTCTTTAAACTGGGAGTCGTACAGTAGGGCCCAATTACCTTTTTGGAACTGCTTATTCTTGATAGTTTTGTCATGCCATTTTGATCTTTGCTGTTGAATCATAGTTGTCTGATGAATGGCATCTAGTCTTTTCTCATCCAATTCATTAAGCTGCTGCAACCTCGCTGTCTGTGCATCGGTTAGATCAAGGTTGACAGCTAAAGCAATCCTTAAGGTTTTGATTTCAAATTCCACAGGAAAGACAACACTCTTTTCATAGAATAATTCATAGGGAGAGAATCCTGTAGTATTTCTCCAGGTAGTTCTGTAGGCCCATAATGCTTCAGGGAGCCTGTAGGACCAATCCTTTCTATTTTCCTTCATTGTCTTTGTGAGAATGGCTTCTATTACTTTGTTTGTGATTTCCACCTGTCCATTGGCTTGGGGGTGGTATGCTGTAGTCATTCTATGCTGAATATGATATTTTTGAAGGGTGGATTTAAAACCATGAGAAGTGAAAGGAGTTCCTCCATCTGTAACTAATTCTCTTGGCACACCAAATCTGATGAAGATGTCTTCAAATAAGAAATCTATAACTGCTTCTTCGGTCGCTCTGTGGAGTGCTTCGGCTTCCACCCATTTAGTCATATAGTCTGTGCAGACCACTATGTAAAATTTTTGATTGGATGGGGGGTTAATGGGTCCTACAAAGTCTAAGGCCCATCTTTCAAATGGTTCAAGTACTATCTGGGGGTTTAATGGGATTTCATCTCTATGATTAGGTTGGCCCAATCTTTGGTAGCTATCATAGGCCCGGACATATTTCTTTGCATCTTTGAAAAGTGAGGGCCAATAGTACCCCGTCCTGAGAATTTTATGAGCTATTCTCTTATCAGCAAAATGCCCTCCACAAGGGCCATCATGACAAGCTTTTAGTAATTCATAAATCTCGTCTTCTCTAATGCACCTTCGGATTTCTTGATCAGGTCCTGTATGGAAAAGACACCCACTTATCCAACTATACCGAGCACTTTGTTGAATGATTCTTCTTTTCTCTCGGTGGGATAGGTGTGGTGGTAACTTCCCTGCAACCAAGTAGTTAGCAATGTCTGCATACCAGGGTGAGTGAGCAGAAACTGCAAATAGATATTCATCAGGAAACGAATCATCTACTGGAGTATCATCATCAGTTGTCAACCGAGAAAGGAAATCAGCAACTACATTTTCTTTTCCTGGTCTATCTACAATTGTAATATCGAATTCTTGCAATAATAGTAACCATCTGGTGACTCTAGCATTTGTGATAAGTTTGTTCATTAGATATTTGATAGCTGAGTGATCAATATGGACAAGAGTAGAGTAGCCAGTAATATAATGTCTAAATTTATTAATAGCATAGATAACTGCTAAGAATTCCTTTTCGGTAACTGTATAATTAAGTTCAGCAGGAGTCATATTCTTGCTAATGAAATAAATAGCATAAGGGAGATGATTTTCTTCTTGTCCCAAGATAGATCCTATTGTAGTATCTGAAGCATCAGAGGATATATGAAAGGGAAGTGTCCAATCATGTCCTCTAAGAATAAGAGCTTTAGATAACTTATGTTTAAGTGTATTGTATGCTTCCTGGCAAGAATTAGTCCATTTGAATTCAACATTTTTCATCAGTGATACAAACAGGGGAGAAGCTATTTTAGAATTTTTTTTGATAAATCTTCTGTAGTATCCAACATGTCCTAGAAAACTTCTTACCTCTGTTTGGGTTTTTGGAGTAGGAAGATCCTTAATGACTTGTATCTTGGATGGGTCTACCTGAATTCCTTGAGATGAGATAAAATGTCCAAGCACTATTCCTTCACTTATCATCATATGACATTTTTCTGTACTTAAGGAGAGTTGGGCTTGTATGCATCGTTTAAGTACTTTCTCAAGGTTTTGTAGTGCTTCCTGAAAAGAAACACCATAAGGAGTAAAGTCATCCATAAAAATTTCCATAGAGTCATTCAGCATATCATAAAAGATTCCTATAACTGCTCTTTGAAAGGTTGCTGGTGCATTACATAGCCCAAATGGGAGAACTCTATAAGCAAAGGTTCCCCAAGGGCTAGTAAAAGTGGTTTTATCTTGATCTTGAGGTGCAATTTTGATCTGATTATACCCACTGAAACCATCTAAAAATGAGAAAAATTTCTTTCCTGACAAACTGTCCAACACCTGATTAATGAATGGTAATGGAAAGTGATCTTTTTGGGTAGCTTTATTTAAGGCTCTATAATCCACACATACTCTCCATTTCCCTTTTTTCTTAGGAACTATTACCAACGGGGAAACCCATTCACTGTCTGATATAGGATAGATAAACCCTGCATCAAGCAATTTTTGAAGTTCTTCTTTAAGGGTTTCTCTCAAATTAGGGTTCATTCGTCTTTGAGATTGGCAGATCGATCAACAATCTTCCTTAATATATATTCTATGAGTACATAATTCGGGAGAGATTCCTTTCATATCTGTATAGTCCCATGCGAATGCTTCTTTATTTTCCAGAAGTAACTTCATTAATTGTTGTGTTTCAACATTTGTTAGATTAGGGTTTATGTTCAGTATTTTTCTAGGTTCAATTTCTACTGGTATGCTTTTAGAAGAGATGGTGGCAGATGTTTGAGGTGGGTTTTCAGAGTTAAGGTTTTCTTGATTATCTGACTCCAACAGTGCAGCTAACTGGTTGTGATTTTCTGGAGTCACAGAGGGGGGTTCACAAATAAAATTATTAATTACTTCATCCTCGGTGTTGTATTTAAAGCTTAGAGCTTGTCCGATAGTCAAGATGGGTTGAGTAAGTTGATCATCGAAGTCTACCCATACAGAATTATCATTATTAATTAGGGGTGTAGCGTGAGGGTAGAGGGTAAGCTGTTTAGTTTCATAACCATTGAAAATTGTCATTGAACCTGATCTACAGCTGATAAAAGCATCTACTGTGGCTAGCCAAGGCCTGCCCAAAATTAGAGGGTGGCCCCCCAACTTTGTTTTAGGTTGCAGTACCACAAAGTCAGCTGGATAATTCCAGGATTCCACTGAGATAATTAGGTCTTCAATGACTCCCTCTGGTTTAATTGTGGTTTGGTCAGCTAATTCTAGGATAGTTGGGGTGTCTCTGACTTCATTTTGCAGTTGTAGCAGTTGTAAGGTTTCCAAAGTCATGATATTGATAGCGGCACCTAAGTCTACCAGGACTCGAGGGATTATCATTTTTCCAACTTGTACTGAGACGATAGGGTGGCCGAGATCACCATATTTAACTGGGGGGACTTTACCTAACATTAGTGCAGACAAGTCTCCCATAACATGGACTGTGAGGGGATCCTTAATTTTCCTACCAGGCTTCTTAACACAAATGTCTCACATCGTCCTGGCATAGATTGGTACGTCTCAGAGTGCTTGTAGTAGAGGAATATTAACATATAAATTTTGTAATTCCCCTAGAAGATTGAAAGATGGTGGCTCAGGCATTTTATTCAGAGCTAAACGCTGAATAAATGGTGGTTTTGTTGTTTCAGCAGCATTGTTAGAGGATGATTGTACCTCTTCAGGTACATCATGCGCTTTTGTTTCCTCTTTATCAGAAGAGGTAACATCGGCTATGGTAGGTTCTACTATTCTTCCAGATCGTAAATGAATATCGTTGCATTGCGCAGGGAGAAGAGAAAGTGTAGGCTGGTTATGAATATCAATGCACTGCACAACTTTATTATTGGGGTTAGGTTTAGGTTGTACAGGGAGCTGGGGTCTCATTATTTGATTGTTTGGTGGAGTACCCGCTAGTAAGGAGAGTGGTTGTAAAAATTGTGATTGAGGTAATTGGTTTGGGAAGGGGAGTTGTTGTCCTCTCCAATTTGGATTCCATTGGTTCTGATATGGTTGTTGTTGTTGTGGAGGCCAAGGAGTCCACATTGATGGATCAACA
>ML777925.1:872458-889188 GCA_009831015.1 Picea engelmannii | reverse complement strand
GTGGTTCTGCTAGACAATATTTCTTCTGTTGTATCTCCCAATTTTTGGACCTTCTGGGTATGAAAATTTATCTTATGTATTTCTCTGATATTTCTTCTCTTCAATGCCACAGGTCTGATCAAAATTGGATGTTCCAAGTGGAAGTTATGATAACTTCCCCACAACTTGCTGATTTTTGGCCTTTCTAGGAGATCTCACTTGTATAGTGTGCCTCGCACAAAAGAATTGATATAAAATTCTAAAACTCGCACCCAAAATACTACAGACTGTCAACGCTCCAATGCAACCAGTACCACCCAATTTGGATACTCTAGGAAGAAGTTATGATTGTTTTACCTAGAACACCTACTTGAGACTAGCCAATAGGACTAGTCAGATACCCTATCTTACACAAGGTGTATATACAAATTTATGATGACACAGAAGCTGAACTTTTTACCACAGATAAAAAATAATTTTTGTAAATGGCCCCTGGAGTTCAGGGTCTGAAACGTTACAGAAATTTTTTTATAGCGAAAATGTTGCAAAGACTCATTTCAGGATGATTCCAGAACCCTATCTTGTACAGGCTATATCTACGAAAGCATAAGGCCTCAGGAGCTAAAGCTTGAACCCAACGTACCTTGATCCATCTTATAAATACCCTCCAAGCCATTCCTTCTGAAAAATTGTAAAAAAAAAGTTATAGCGAAAATGCCACGGTGTCTCAAATGTAGCAGCGAAACCCCAAGACCTTGAGCTCTGATACCATATGTTAAGAACCAAACATCAATATAGCAGAGAAAAACCTTAGGAAAAGTACTCAACGCCTTGAAAAAGAGATAATCTCAGATAATAAGCCTCTTCGAGGGGCCAACCTCCTTTTACCCCACTTAAATATTCAAGTACAAGATGATTCAAAATGAAAATGTCTCCTTGGTATATATAGGAGACTAGGAGGTTTAATGGCCTAAAGCTGACATAAATAAAATAACATTACTAATCTAAATTACAACTAATGGCCTAAAGGCGACATAAATAAAATAACATTACTAATCTAATATGCCCCAATTAAGTGGTAATGAGCCAATATTAGGGCTTAACAGAGACCCTCAAAGGGAGCCCCCATTGGCCCGATGTCCTTGGTATAAGGATGTCATATATTTCCTGTAGGAGTGGCGGCCTCCAGATGGCCTACCGAGAAACAAAGCAAGAGCTCTGAAGCTCAAGGCAATCAGATATTTCCTTATTGATCAAATCTTATACTGGAAAGACCCCCTGGGGGTACTGTTAAAATGCATGGATCCACAAGAAGACGACAGGATCATGTTTGAATTTCACAGCGGCCTATGTGGAGGGCACCACTTCTGGAAGGCCACAGCCCACAAAATTCTCAGAGCTGGATACTACTGGCCCACCTTGTTCGCTGATGTCCATAGAAGAATTAGAGCCTGTATTGCATGCCATAGATTTTCAGGAAAGCAGTAGCTCAAGTCTCTGCCTTTGCAGCCTGTGGTTGTTTCGGGACCCTTCCAGCAATGGGGCCTAGATTTTATTGGAGAAATCCACCCTGCTTCCAGTGGGCAACACAGATGGATCCTGACTTCCACAGACTTCTTTACCAAATGGATTGAAGCTATCCCCACCAGGAGTGCTTCCCACAAGGTAATTATTGGATTCCTGGAAGACCTCATCACAAGATTCGGTTGCCCAAGAAAGATTGTTACAGATAATGCAACCTCATTCAAGGTTGAACCACTGGTTAAGTTTTGTGAGCAATTCAGAATCAAGCTGATTCACTCCACTCCATACTATCCCCAGGGAAATGGTTTAGCAGAATCCTCCAATAAAAGTCTCATAAGGATCATCAAAAGATTATTGGAGGACAACAAAAAGGCTTGGAATTCAAAGCTAAAATTCGCTCTATGGGCTGATCAGGTGACTACAAAGAGATCTATAGGCATCTCCCCTTTCCAGTTAGTATATAGAGCAGAAGCTGTCTTCCCTTCTCAGCTGGCCATTCTTGTAGCGAAATTCTTCCAGAATTATCAAGAAGAGCCTAATGACATGGTCAGAAGGATTCACCAACTGGTAGAATTCCAACAGGTCAGAGAGCAGGTGATGATTAGAGCTCAGGACCACCAGCAAAGGATCAAGCAAGTTTTTGATAAGAAAGCCAAGAAGGAGGAGTTCCAGGTAGGAAACCTGGTACTGAAATGGGATGCTCCTAAACAAGACAAGGGAAAACACGACAAATTTGAAGCCCTGTGGATAGGTCCCTTCAAAATCTCAGAGGTTTTCTCCAATAACACATATCGGCTACAGGATTTGGAGGGTGAAGAAGTTTTCAGCAGCCCAATAAATGGGCATTTTCTTAAAAAATGTTTTGTCTAAGCTTGCGGTGGCTCTTGTGTTTTGTAAATATTGTCCTTTCTGTTCTTCATTTTCACTTTTATTGTTTCGGCTTAGTAAATGACTCTATAGACCAACAACAAGGCACTAGAACTACAAAATGAGTCCTTAGAGCATCACAGGGATGACTCTATCCCCCATGGAGCCTAATGTTAGCAACATTACTTGTCTTCGGCATCGGGATATCCAAGTCTGCAGGTTACACGAGGAGCGAACAAGCATAGCGCATAGAAGAAGTCCTTCTCGGACTTAAAATCAAGCGAGCAGGCAAATTTATGGTGTCAACGGTCCGGATCCATCCATATGAGCAGATCAACAGTTGGTGGGAAATTGAAGATAGCGAAGTTGCGTCGAGGTTAGCGCAATGGATAGCACTCATATTTTGTGCACGAATGGATGGAAGTCGTTCTTCCCAAAGGACGCGTGGCGCGAGATCTGGTCACGTCGGCTTTTCGGCAGTTGGGAGTTCAAAGGGTGAAGGTTTTATGTCATTATGCATCTCAAAACCTTGAACCTTGAAGTACCGATAGCACCCAAGGTCGGGCCCACAGTATCAAGGGGCAGTCACAGCCTTCCATCTGAAGCGGACACCTGGCACGCGATTAGGCTCCCCGCCTTTTTTCCCGTCGCAGGTTCGAAGCGCAAAGAGAAGCTCCATCATATCCCCGATGTGCAAAGTAACGAGAACATCCAGGACCTGGGGCCCACGACAGCATTGGGTGAGTTTAGGACCGTCAGATTTGAAGGATGCGTGGCACCAGATTGAGCCATCTCGGCGTTTCGCTCATCACGATTTAAAATGTAGGTATTATCTCCTTCCCATTCGCGAACACCGAAATCACCTTGGGAATAAGCACATGGTCACAGCCCGTGGTCACTTGGGGAGAGAAGGGAGCTGCGTAAGGAAGGCCGAAGGTGCCGAGTTCAGTTATAGAGGGGATCATCACAATCTCCAGGCGCCATCGGATCCGATCTCAATACTGTTTCTAGCATTGAAGTAAATGAAGGTAAGAGTGGGTGGTTGAAACCTCCTTTCATTCATTAAGTGAGGGGAATGGAGGGTTTGGCAAGCCGTCTTCTCAAAGAGGTCCTGTGTATCGATTTTTTCGAAGAAGCCATGCTGAAGTCCTCGACTAGACAGAGAAGTCTGCGCACGCCAACCCAACACTTAATGGCTCAGCTACCCTCCTTACAGGAGCCATGCACAATTAAGGTGGCGCTTAAAGGAAGATATTAGTACGAGTTTGACTGAAGGGACACCAAGCTTTGGGTGACTGGACACGCCTCTGTGAGGTGAATTTTCCTGAGTATATAGACTCAGTTTTTGTATTTTGTAGAGATCGATGGTTGAGCAAAGCTCCCGATTGTAAAGTTTTGATGAAGCACTGGTTGCTCTAGTTAATGTATAAGGCATTTGAGATTTCTTACTTTATGGATGTCAGCTTCCCTTCCATCTCTTTGTTTACTGTGTTAGAACAACTCAGAATTGGAGGATCCAGTCGAGTTGTGGCTGTTATAGGATGATGTAGGTTGGATCACTGTAATAGTCACATTGTTTCTAATCGGTTCTTGTGATGATCTCAGTGCTGAAACGACTTGGAATTGAAGGATTCAGTTGAGTCACCCCTCAGCTCCTTGAAGCTCTGGACCAAGAGGATCTTGGCTTCCGAGTTTTTCATCCTCAAGATTCCGAAGGCCTATTGCTCGAGGCAGTCTTTCTCACCCTTCTCACAAGTCTTCCTTCTACCACCCTTTAATCATTTACTGACAGAAGTTGGATCAAGACCTCCCTTGCTTTCTACATACCAGGCCCAGTTTCCCGAGTTAAAGCTATATTTTCTTGAGTCTTCACCCATCTGATCACCCCATTAAATAAATCGTGACATAAAACTGATGGGCGTTGGGCTCTACTCCTGCAAGCAATCCAGGAGTGACTTCTGATGCTAACACCTTCTCTTTTACTCTAGGGTTAATATGGTATGGTCTATGTCTCATAGGCTTGGATCTTGGTTTCAAATAGATTTTCATTTCTCCCATAACTCCTTTGATTTCCTTTAACTCTAAGAAAGTCTTTGGGAACAAGTCCTCATATTCCCGCATCAGGCTCTGTATTTCTTGGCTAGCTTGCTCATCCGAATAGTCTCCCACCATGGCTATCTTAGGTTTCTCTATGGTCCCTATATTGACTTTGCATAATTTTAATGGGTGATTGTAGGAACTATCGGTCCGACTGGGTATGGTGTTCTGGATTTCTCTGTTCCCCTCTATCTCTTTAATGTCTAGGTTTCTCAATTCCTCTAAGTCATCTGGGCTCTCTAAGTCTCCGCTAATCTGATAGAATTCTATAGGCTTATCGGTTGAGGGCAGGTGAAGGTTAGTCTGAAGTTCTTGTTGGGCCCGTGATATGACCGATTTTATGACATTAATTAGATCCTTTTTGTCGAATGTGTATATGCATTTTCATGTTTTGAAGAAGTTTTTAAAGAGCTTTTGTGTCAAATCGCTATGATTCACACCAGGTATGCATGATTCATGTTTTGTGATTATTTTTAGTTTAAATCAACATGTTTTTATGATCCCAGGAAACTAATTCATGTTTTGTGTGTCACAGGGAAAAATCACAACTTGTTTTTGCATCTGACACTCAGTCTGATACTCCATCCGACACAGTCCGGTACTCCATTTGACACTTCGTCCTGCACAAAAACCATGGGCGATTTGACGGTTGGCATATCGGAGACCATCGATGGGTGAATCAGAGACATGGGTTTTTCTTGTTCTTGTGGCCTCCAACTACTAAACTATTGACAACTCGATTTGGGTTGTTATGTTGGACAATTATTGGCTCACCTCATTTCTAGAAGCGACTGGGAGTTAGAGAGAATTAAATGCGATTTGTTGTTTTTAAAGAAGGTTGACCCTTCCATTGGTCGACCTCTTAGTCCATAAAACTATAAATACCACCTCAGTGCTTAGACAATTGTTAAGAAGTAGTGTGTTAGAGAAAAAGACAATTTCAGCTCTGTTTTTCTATTTTCATTTTGCTAAGACTGTGTAAAGACTGTGTTTTTAGTTTTAATGGTAAATTCATGTTGTTGAGTCTCGTGGTTCACCTTTGAAGAGTAACCACGACTTGCTTGAGGGCCCACCAACAGTCTAGGTAACTATCTAATGATTTTTCTTGTGAATTGAATAGTGTAGTTGTGTTTTTATTTATTTTTCTATACATGAATTGTCATTTTGCTTCTTTGTTGTATAAATTGTTTTTTATGATTTAATTCGTTTAATTTAGTTTTGCAGGTTATTATGAAGAGTCTTTTTAATATGAAATAACTCTTTAGTTAGTAGAAGCCATCTTGCAAGCTTAGATACTAACCCTGTGTATAAGTAGATGATATATAAGTTTTCTTTTATGATGAAATAGATGATAAAACCAAAGTTTTTAATTCATGATTTCTTTGACAGGGTTTTGGTGGATGGATAGTCATTAGGCTTAAGTTTTCAATTCTAGTTTGCCTATCTAGTTTCTATTTAGCTTTATTTATTTAATTTGTCATTTAGGTTACTCATTTTCTTACTTGTCATATGCTGAAATAGTGTTTAATTTCTGTTTATGAGTACTCCCTCTTTTTGCAATTTGAATTGTTAAAATAGAACTAGTTTAGTTTACTTCATGTAATTTCTTTCTTAGATCTAGGTTGCAATTTTAATTCGTAGTGGATTATTGAGTTTAGTGTAGTATGGATTTTCTTAATTAGTATAGAATGCAATTGAATTTACTAGAATAGTATCTTTATACTGTTGATGATTAATGCATGATCAATAATCACATGGATATGAAGGATAGTTGATGTTGTTTCTATAATAGCTAAGTTTTCACTGGATTGCCTAATTCACACTTTTCACTTTGCTATTGAAGTCAATATCGAGTTTATCCATCTTGAATTATCATTCATTGTTAAATGCCATCATGATATTATAAGACACCGGAGACACAACCATCAACACTATATTTGAGTTTTCATAGATTAGAAGATAGTTCTCTTGTTTTCATAGATTAGAAGATAGTTTTCTTTCTTTCCTAGTTTAGAAGATAGTTTCCTTGCTTTTGTAGGATATATAGTCTTTTTTCTTTGGTAAGATACATAATAGTTTGCTTATCATAGGTTAAAGATTAGTTTTTAATTCCTTTTATTATCATAATGCTTTCAATTTAGTAGATTTCCTTTCATAAATTAGAAGTAGTTGTGAAGTTTGATTTAAGAATAGAGTTCATTTGCTTCTTAGCTTAATTAGTTGTTTATTGATTAGTTTATTTGCTGTAGAAGTTATCATAGGTTAGTTAGTTGTTTTCTTACATGCTTATTTGCTTTAATAGAGTAGTTTCTTGCTTGTCTGTTTTGCTTTAATAGGGTAGTTGCTTGCTTGTCTATTTTTCTTTGATAGGGTAGTTGCTTTCTTATTTACTTTCTTTTATAGGATAGTTGCTTATTGAGTTTCAGTAGGTTAATTAAAAGTAGTTTGATGTTATTGCTTATTAGGTAGAAAGTTTACTTTTGCTTATTGTTATGATTGAACTAGTTTTCTTTAAGTATGGTTTTCATTTGCTTTCTTAGAACTATCCATCGATCCTTCATTCAAAGGTTACTTAGGGTACATAGTTTGGGTTTTTTGTAGGGTTTGATCATTAGTAGTATTTTCTTGAATAGATTATTCCTTAGATAGCCACTTCCTTAGTTAGACTATACTACCTCCAGTCCTTCTACCTTGGCACATAGATTGCTACAACTCTAAGTTTACTTACCTCGTGTTGACAATTTAATTAAGGGTTTTTAATGTGTTTTTACTGCATATAGAATACCCATCATTTTGGCACCGTTGCCGGGGAGTTGTCCCAAGGTAGGATATAGTTAGGAAATAGATCACTTATAAACCTTAGCATTAGTTTGGTGGCGAGGGAACTTTAATACGAGAGATAATAACCTGTGCATATTCTATAGCAGGTTCCCCCAAACCCAATGGTAGTTTTTCTTTTTGTTGTTTTCTTTCATGAACATACCTAGGGACCCAAAGGTAGATACATTAAATCTAAATCAAACCTTTCAACCAAGGTTCCTTCCGACCTTTTTGGGGGAAGGAACATTCCACTGACAAACTCTGTAGATCGATACCAAACAAAAAGATCTAGCTCAACCCAAAGAGCTAAAGCAGTCTCTGAAGAGACTAAAAGAGGGAGCACTGTAGAACAAAATTTGAAGCATCAGTAATAGTGGGTCATGAGGCAAGACCACTTGAGCCCTCTGCAGAACCAAACAACACAACCTTTGTTTCCTTACCAACACTAGGAGAATGAATTCAAAGGTGACCATTAATTTGGAAGAACTCTCTCAAATCCTAGAAACATCTGGGATCTCTTCTTTTCAGGAAGAACACATCTTGACAATAGTCAAGAACTTGTCTACCTCTCCAAAAATATTAGAAGAATCAAGGTCCTATGAGCTAAAAAATGATTTTCCTTGCCAAAATGTGAAGGAAGATGAAAAATTATGGACTACATCCAGTGGACAGAAATCATTAAGACCTAATATTGAGGAGTTCTCAACATCCATGTCAACAGATCCTTTATGTACTTCAGAAATCAATAACCCAGAAGAAAAGGATTTGCATAACATGATGAAGGAGAGCATAGAAATTAATGTTGATGAACATCAAGATTACATTGAAATTTGGTTTCAAGAGGTCATCAGACCACGATACTATCCTCTTCTTCAACGCCTTTTGATGCCAAAACAAGTAGGTTGGTTGGTTCTTCATATATAGGTAATCACTGCGGTAACTTTTTCATATATGGATATGAGTATGTTTCTTATATTGCTCTACACATGGTTACATTGGAAGAGTTATTACACTTGAATAAAAATTTTACCTTTCTTTTTAGGTAGGGTAATATAGTAAATAAAAGATGCATTTTGTTAGTTTTGTTGATTAAGGTTGGTTGTCATTGATGTCAACCCTTGAAGAAATCCCTGTAGCACAAAGGTTGGGTAATGGACCCGAGATTGTTTGATGTAAAGATGAATCATTACTGTCTTGTCATGGTTGATAATAAGTATAAATGGATGAACTCCAAATTGGTCCCCTTATGGTGAAATCCCTCACAGGAGGACGCTTTGCGGATTGAGTTATCCTAGAAGTATGGTTAGAGAACCCATGCTTATTTGTGGAATAATGAGATGAACGCCAGTGGATTTTTAAGCAAAACTATCCTAGATGGATAGTGTTTGTCATGCCATTTCTGGTGGTATGTGGAACGTCACATAACTCATCACAGTTAGAGAGTTATGGCCATGATTAGTTGGAGAACCCAGGTTTGGGTAATGGACCCAAGTTTGTTTGATGGATAATGGTATGAGTTTTGATATATTTTTAGGTAATACTATTCTATATGGATAGTACATGTCAATCCATTTCTCATGGTATGTGGAACATCACATAAATCCTCACGGTTTGAGAGTTATGGCCTTACGAAGTTGGAGGACCCTCATATGTCATCTAGAAGCCCCAAAAGGTCAAAGAAGTCAAACTGGTTTAAGAGTTTTTAAAGGTAAATAATAAAGTAAAGTGATGAGTGCACTATAATTCAAATTGAATAAAAAATAGATTATTTAAATAATAAATTTAATGGAGAAATTAGAAGTGGGTTAACCCTAAAATAAGGAAAGTGGGCAAAGTGACCTAGAAGATGTGTTTAAGGAAGCTACTTGGAGAGTATAAATAAGAGGCAAGGATCTCTAATTTAAATCACACTTTAGCATATTGAATACCTATAGGTGTATGAGGTAACCAAAGGATATCTAATAAAATTTTTAGAGGGAAGGTGAAGAATAGAAGTCTGGAATTCAAGGAAGGATAAATTCTTTTGATGATGCTTTCTAAGGTATGTTATTTATAGGTCATCTCACCATTTTCACAATAATTTTTTTTATAGAATGATTCAGACCATGAAATTTCTATTACATTGAGGAAACATATCCAAGTATCTGTGGTAAAAAAATCAGTGTGTGGGTCATTGTATTTTTGGAGTTACACTCCGTGGAAAATAAGGTTTGTGGCTAGTCCTGAAACTAGTCAAAAACATGTGTTTCGGGTAAAAATGTCATAAATTATTCATAACAGATCCAAATTCAGTAAGACCAAATGTGTTGGTTAGAGTACAATTTGTATTACTCTTTTTAATATTTTAAGATCAATTCAACAAATATTCTGTGCGGGGAACACTATACAAGGTCGCTCTCAAGAATAAGCCATAATTCAACAAGGTATTCCCTTTTTGATATAACTACTTTTCTGAGAGGTTCCAAGTAGTGAAACCTGGAGAAATTGCATAAAAAACACTGAAAAACATTGTATATCAGTTTTATATATTTATTCATTATAGGTACAAAGTTATGATTATTTCAAGTTAGGGTTGTTGCCTAATCCAAAACTAGTCATGCGAGACTAAAGAAATATTTGATATAAATGCTAGTCTCTTGTTGTTTAAAGTTAAGGAATGTTTGTAGGTATGTGATCATATACAAAAAGTCTATTACAGAGTTATAAATCATATTTGAATGATGAAATTGATGAGGGATTTTGGTTGAGGTACAAGTTGGGTACATGGTTGAGACAAGTAGTTGATGAGTTTGCACATACATGAGCTGTAGAGTTGATGATGTTGATACATATTGATGAGTCATAGTTGATGAGTAGTTGACACATGATTGGTACATACTTGGTACATGGTTGGTTTCACTTGTTTATGGTATTGGTTGATTACAAATTGTTTGGTACAGGTTGGTGCATGGTTGATGCACTTGTTTATGGTACAGGTTGGTGCATGGTTGATGCACCTGTTTATGGTACAAGTTGATTACAGGTTGAGGTACAGGTTGATGCATGGTTTAGGTTTATTGGTACAGTTTTACAGTGACATATCTCACAGTGATAGTGTGACAGTGGTTTCATCATTCTACTTCTACTTTAGAGCAGTTGGACAAGGCAAGGACAGGTGGTTGTAGTCACCTTCCAGTTGTAGCCAGAGAACATAGGGGGTTGTAGCCTCCTTCTGGTTGTATCCAAAGAATTGGGGAGTTGGAGCTTCCCTCAGGTTGTATCTTGAGAAACTAGGAGGTTTTAGGCTCCTTCCAGTTGCAACTGGAAAAAAAATGAAGTTGGTGCTTCCAATGAATGCAATTCTTCAAGACATATAAGAAGAAACATTCTATGGTTTGCTCTCGATTTGGGTTTCCACATAAAACAATGGTGTACTGTGTATGTGTGTGATTGTTCATTTCTTATTGCTCATTATCGGATAATAACTCTACATTGATATAACACTTGGATTATTTGAAGAAAAAAGATTATAATTATGCTATTACTGATTCACCTCCCCTCTTAGTAATCCAACAAGTTTAGCTTAAAGTCTAATGCAACCTCATTTTACATTTTATTTTAATAAAAGAACTATGAGATACATGTTCCTATGACTTGATCTCATTGATCTCATTAGTTTATTATATTTTAGAGTGTGGTTTTTTCAAACAGTTTTAGAGATCTCTATAGGTATTTATATCACCAAGGGTAGACAATTCCAAGGAAATATAAAAGAAGGATTTTCTTCAAAAACATTTCTATATTTGAACCTTGTTGTGTGCCAAGCATCAAATGAATAATGAATTGTTGTAATTATCCATATGTTTGCAAAGAATTTCATCTTATTTTTCTCAAGGCATATTAAATAGTAGTTTCTCTTGAACCTTTACCACTATATAAGGAAGTGACACTGTAACCATCAAGCTTAGAGGTCTCTCATACAGGTTCTCCAAGAAACCTGAGTAAGTGAGTAAATCATCTTTATTAAAGTGTAACAAGGAGGTCTGATTAGAAGTTAGTCATGGAAACATCACAATAACTTACAAAAGAAGAAAGTGAGTTGAGCCTAGAGATACCTTTTTGTTCTTTCTCAATGGTACCATCCACTACACACTAAATAAATTGATTATATCATATCTTTAGATAGGCCACGTCCGCTTAAGTACCCCTTACATCTAGACAATCACTAAGGAATATAATAGAAATTCATCCTCTAACATTAATACCATCCCAATTGAAAAATAAAGAAAGAAAGAAAAAGTTGGTTTCAGAGATGTCCCCCCATCTTCTTGCATAAAGAAATATTATACTAAAATATTAAAATATGGAGGGCCAGTATCTGAGAGTGTAAGAGGATAACCCATTAGGATACTGAACAAGTCTGCTGGCAGCAAGTACCGGCCTGTGGTATGACTAGGTAAACCCGCCAGAGTACTGAACAAGCTTGATGGCAGCGGGACATTCTACCTAGCGAGGATGGTAATCTGACAAACAATAAATAATAAATTTAAACTTGTCCTGATGTACGAAATTACTTGTAGACAAAGCTGACATGAAGTATGTATGGTTAAAGATAAGTTTAATAAACTCCATAAACTTTCCATTAGGAACTAACTCTGAGACTATCTTGAAAATCTCTTGCCTACCTCTTCTTATCTATATATAGGATCTCTTATCCTATAGGTGGGGCCATATTTTAACCATCTTGTCAGACCAATCTGTGAAATTTATCTCTACACTTAACAAGCTGTAAATCTTTGACTATTGGGAGAACTGATTGGTTTCCTATATTTTTTATTGTGAGGTTTCACAATACTTAGGTGTGGGGGAGGGGTTCATAAGTTGACAAATGATAACATTGCCTAGAAGAAGTAAATCTTTGTAAACATTTATGTGTGTTGTTTTCATAATACAGGCTATTAAATCATCAGTTATTTATTTTTGGAATGCTAATTCCCTATGTGTTATAAATTGTTGTACATTTTCTTAACAAACCACTTGATTGACTTATTTTCGTTACAAACTGTTCATTACAGAGTTATGATTACATTCCTTATAGAATGCGAGATAGAGGAATTGATTGTGTAAGCACGATGGAAAAAATAATAATAATGGAACACTCTTAGCCTTCCTCTGCTCCTATTCACTGTGTTCGTGGCCTCTAAGGAATCAATTGCCTCATCCACAAGGTCCCAAGAGTTGGACACCGCTGGTTTAAACACCAACAATTTCCAAGAGAAAGCTATAACAGGGTTTTAAAAACCAAATTTCAAAACATCTCTGGAGCTAAGGGATACTCCAAGGAGTGGATACAAGAGGAGCTAATCAACCCTCTCATAGTCATCACCAGATTGATTACATGTGAAGGTAGATATTCCATCTTTAAAGCTTGTCACTTTCGATTATTAGCTCACTTTCAGTTCAATAAGCCATTGAATTTTCCCTTTTACTTCTTAAAGAGTCTTGAGAGGATGTCTTTCCAAGTGAGGAAGAATGTAACCAATCCCCATAATAACCTATTTCTCCACGGCCTTATCAAACTACTTGTCTGAGCCGAGTTGGAAAAACAAGGGAGAATGTGGGATGAGTTCATTTACTAATTTGCAAACCCTCATCTTACAATCAAGACTAGAAAGAAGACTCTTGATCTAGGGGATGTTACTCCACCCAAACCCTCATGCTCAAGCTATTCCTTTACCAGAACAAAAGTCCAAGAAACTTGTTGATACCCCTACAACCTCATCGAGCAAGAAGACCAAGAAGCCTATTGCTAACCCCCCTCTAAAAATAGTAAATACCTATTGCTAATTCATGGCACGAGGACGTGCCATATCTTCGGTCTAGGGGGAGTTTCCTGAGCAAAAAAATGCTAAGCACTGCCCATTTGTATAGCAAACCCATAAGAAGAGGAAGTAGGATTTCTGTCAAAATTCTATCATAATGTCTTTTTACAATGTCTTGGGATATTATATAAGGAGTTTTTTGTAGTGGTATGATAAATTCTATATTGCTGACATCATTGTGTGTGTTATAAGCTTGCTTTGAATTTTTATGTTTATGCTATAGAAGACTGCTTATACTTAACTACTCTTTTTGACAAATACAGAGCGATAACAACTGCTAAATACTTACTGCCATCTGTATTACAAGCTTATGAAAAGAGGAACAATTGTTTGAATTGTTACAGATAGATGACATGCAATAAAAATTCTCCTATTCACCATGCCTACTAGTACAAACCAAGCCTTTTGTTACTATTTGTCAGTTATGTCAGTCACCAGTGATCAAATTTACTCTTTCATGTGAATGATAGGGTTATTAGGTCAAATTGTTATATTTTCAAAATACAATTCTCAAATAAAATTTGACATATCTTGGTTATAAAATGGTCATTGGTGTGTCTAGGTGTCCTTACTACTCCCTCCACCCATCCAAGGTCATAAAGTTTCATCATGGTCATGTCATCATTCCTTGTCATAAATTGTCAAATGATTGTCTTAGTCAAAGTTCTACTTCAAAATTGGTTTAGGAATTAAGGAAGATGGATTTGACAAAAGTGAAAGATATTTTTGCAATCATAGAACAAGAAACAAAAACCTCCTTCATTTTATGCACAGGTGTTATTATTTGAGATAAATTCCCCAAATACAGTCGCTATAGGAGGGTTTCTACACATTTAGACAGATTGACTTCTGTTGGAAATACTAAAACAACTAAGNGGGGGGGGGGGGTGAATCAGTTGTATGTGAGCTTAAACAATTTTAAGTCTGTTAAAACATTATTAATTTTTATTCATGTGGTCATCAACAATATACATCATATGGACAGTAAAAGTAAAGACCATCAATCACACATAAAGTACACACAGAGACAGATTTTCACGAGGAAACCCATAAAGGGAGAAAACCTTTTCTTCTTTGAAATGATAGGCAGTCTTTTTCAGTTCTGTACATCATTTACAATTGAGCACCAACTCAATGTGAGGCTGCTACCTCTGTTTTACAAGCTACAACTTGTTTGAGAGCACCAACTATCTAGTTTCTCTAGCACCCACTAGAAGGAAGCACCAACTCCCTGAATATTCCAGCACCAACTGGATGGAAGCACGAACTTCCTAAATGTTCCAGCACCAACTGGATGGAAGCACCAATTTCCAGTTACACAGGATCCAACCTGTATAACAGAGAACACTTGTTCTCCCTAGCACCACCCTGCCACCCCAGTTTCTCTGGCTGCAACCAGATGGAAGCTACAACTTCCTGTGTTCAAGCTCCCACTTGAAACTCTGAGGACAACAGTCCTCCCGAGCACCTCCCTTCCACCCTATCACATCAAATAATGAATACAGAGACAACTACACAGATAACTCAGTTCTTACCAGTCTTTTTCTATTCTATAAGTCTGATCTTCTTCAAACTATTCTACAATTTTCCTCTTCCTCTGTCTGTTCAGCGGGTCTGCTCTGCATCAACTTTTTCTGTCATTTTGCTCTGCTTCAACTTGCTCTGTTATTCTTCTTTGATTCTTATCTCACTCTGCACATATGATCAATTTCATATTGCGCATCCTCTCCTTTTTCTTTTCTTACAGTTTCATTCTTTTTCCTCCAGAACAACCAACATTACACAATCTTTCTCATCTTCTTTTATGCATACCTTCCCAACAGTTCCACTTCGCCTTTCCTCAGCCGAAACAAGAACACCTGTCCTAGCAACTGAAATGCTAACCGATTCGTCATCATGAGTTTGTTTCTCTTAACAGATTCATAACTGAAGCATTAATGTGTGAGAAGAACAACAACCCTCAGATCACATTCAAATCTTATCCGCACCGTTGAATGACCTTTATTATTCTTGCCTTTTAAATCAGTTTTCGGCATTTCTTTGCCCAAGTTTCTCGACACTTTCACATCGTGATCTTCGAAACTCCGAAATGGAGCTTAGCTGGACTGACACCTTCTCTTCTCGTGACCAAGAACTGTGACCAAGGTTTTATGTGAAAGGCACTTTCGCGATTTCTCATATCGCGAAATCGTAATGCCTAATGTTCAAAATTCTTGTCAATACCAAAACCTGATCTCTGACATTCCATAATGAAACCAAATCAACGATCCGGATTATTTCTAGATCTGACGGTTCATATTAAGTCGGGAATTCACTCATCGTGAAATCAGAATTCCTGTTGCATTGTGTTCTTTGCCTTTTGAATTCACGATCCACGAAACTCCGACATAGGCTATGATCAATGGTCTAGGTATGACCTTGATTCAACGGCTACCATTGAGTCGTGATATCGCATAGCGCGAAATCAGAATTTTCGTTGCATTGTGTTCTTTGCCTTTTGAATTCGCGATCCCCGAAACTCCGACACAGGCTGTGATCAACAGTCCAGATCTCATTCTCAATTCAATGGCTGCGATTGAATCGCAATATCACATATCGAGAAATTAGATTTTTCGTTGCATTTGTTTCAAATATGGGCTGTGATCAACGGTCCAGGTATGATCTTGATTCAATGGCTGTGATTGAATCGCGATATCGCATATCGCGAAATCGGGGTTCTTGTTGCATTTGTTTCAAATCGTGATTCACGAAACTTCAATACGAGCTGTGATCAACGGTCCAGGTTAGATCTCTATTCAGTGGCTGCGATTAAATCGCGAAATCGCATATCGCGATTTCGGGGTTCTTGTTGTCAAATGATTTTGACATTTCAAAGTCCCGATCCCCGATAATCCGACAGTGACTGGAATTAATGGTCTAGATCAAAGTTTGATCCGACGGCTCAGATTTCATCACGAATTTGCATATTGTGATTACTCCCGCTTCTCCTTGCAGTTTAAAGACCGTGCAGGTTCTCTTCGATCCAACGGTGATCAGACCCTGCTCTCGGATCTGACGCCTGTGATCTATCCTCCCCTTCAGTGTGCTCTTCTTGTCTTTATTCAGATCTGACGGCCCTCATGCTGTCGGGAGTTTTGGATGTGATCCAACGATCAGAAATGCTTCTCGAGCCTTCAATCACTCGATCTTCCTGAACTTATCTTTTGTTTGCCTGTCGATCACAAACTACCTGTACTCATGCCGTCTTCACCATTGTACTTGCCATCAATGACAAGCATTCACTGTCTGTTAAATAATTGCCAACAATCTCCCCCTTTGGCATTGATGGCAATACAAGCACCCACATGCATTCGGATCGCATTCGGATCTCTTCTCCCTAACTCTTTTCTCCCCCTTTGACATCAATGTCAAAGAAGAAACATTCTTCCCCTGATCTGTTTGCAAAAACATACTCCCCCTGTCGACTATAAGCATCTTGGGAATACACCAGATATTCAATAAGTACTCCCCCTGACCAGGTGAACAGATTAAACACCAGAGATTATAACCCCCAACTTTTGACGAAGGTATCCAAAAGGGGTC
>ML777925.1:856019-867492 GCA_009831015.1 Picea engelmannii | reverse complement strand
ACCAACTGGATGGAAGCACCAACTTCCTGAATGTTCCAGCACCAACTGGATGGAAGCACCAACTTCCAATTACACAGGCTCCAACCTGTATAACAGAGAACACTTGTTCTCCCTAGCACCACCCTGCCACCCTAGTTTCTCTGTCTGCATCCAGATGGAAGCTACAACTTCCTATGTTCAAGCTCCCACTTGAACCTCTGAGGACAACAGTCCTCCCGAGCACCTCCCTTCTACCCTAGCACATCAAATAATGAATACACAGACAACTACACAGATAACTCATTTCTTACCAGTCTTTTTCTGTTCTATAAGTCTGATCTTCTTCAAACTATTCTGCAATTCTCCTCTTCCTCTGTCTGTTCAGCAGGTCTGCTCTGCATCAACTTTTTTTGTCATTCTAATCTGCTTCAACTTGCTCTATTATTCTGCTCTGATTCTTATCTCACTCTGCACATATGCTCAATTTCATATTGCACATCCTCTCCTTTTTATTTTCTTATAGTTTCATTCTTTTTCCTCTAGAATAGCCAACATTACACAATCTTTCTCATCTTCTTTTATGCATACCTTCCCAACGGTTCCACTTTGCCTTTCCTCAGCTGAAACAAGAACACCTTTCCTAGCAACTGAAACACTAACCGATTCATCATCATGAGTCTGTTTCTCTTAACAGATTCATAACTGAAGCGTTAATGTGTGAGAAGAACAACAACCCTCAGATCACATTCAAATCTTATCCGCACCGTTGAATGACCTTTATTATTCTTGCCTTTTAAATCGGTTTTTGGCATTTCTTTGCCCAAGTTTCTCGACACTTTCACATCATGATCTTCAAAACTCCGAAATGGAGCTTATCTGGACTGACACCTTCTCTTCCCGTGACCAAGAGCTATGACCAAGGTTTTATGTGAAAGGCGCTTTCGCGATTTCGCATATCGCAAAATCGTAATGCCTGATGTTCAAAATTCTTGTCAATACCAAAACCTGATCTCTGACATTCCGTAATGAAACCAAATCAGCGATCCAGATTATTTCTAGATCTGACGGTTCATATTAGGTCAGGAATTCACTCATCGCGAAATCGAAATTCCCGTTGCATTGTGTTCTTTGCCTTTTGAATTCATGATCCGCGAAACTCTGACACAGGCTATGATCAACGGTCCAGGTATGACATTGAATCAACGACTACCATTGAGTCGCGATATCGCATATCGCGAAATTGGAATTTTCGTTGCATTGTGTTCTTTGCCTTTTGAATTCACGATTCCTGAAACTCCGACATAGGCTGTGATCAACGGTCCAGATCTCATTCTTGATTCAATGGCTGCGATTGAATCGCGATGTCACATATCGCGAAATCGGAGTTTTCATTGCATTTGTTTCAAATCGCGATTCACAAAACTCCGATACGGGCTGTGATCAACGGTCTAGGTATGATATTGATTCAATGGCTGTGATTGAATCGTGATATCGCATATCGTGAAATCAGGGTTCTTGTTGCATTTGTTTCAAATCGTGATTCACGAAACTCCGATACGAGCTGTGATCAATGGTCCAGGTTAGATCTCTATTCAACGACTGTGATTAAATCGCGAAATCGCATATTGCGATTTCGAGGTTCTTGTTGTCAAATGATTTTGACATTTCAAAGTCCCGATCCTCGATAATCTGACAGTGACTGGAATTAACGGTCCAGATCAAAGTTTGATCTGATGACTCAGATTTCATCGTGAATTTTCATATTGTGATTAATCCCGCTTCTCCTTGCAGTTTAAAGACTATGCAGGTTCTCTTCGATCCAACGGTGATCGAAACCTGCTCTCAGATCTGACGCCTGTGATCTATCCTCCTCTTAAGTGCGCTCTTCTTGTCTTTATTCAGATCTGACGACCCTCATGCTGTCGGGAGTTTTGGATGTGATCCAACGATCAGAAATGCTTCTCAGGCCTTCAATCACTTGATCTTCCTGAACTTATCTTTTGTTTGCCTGTCGATCACAAACTGCCTATACTCATGCCATCTTCACCATTGTACTTTCCATAAATGACAAGCATTCGCTGTCTGTTAAATAATTGCCAACAACTTGAAGACAATTTTTCAGAGGTTTGGAGAAGGTATTTGTAGTGCTTGATGGTTCCATTGTGTAGAAGACATCATACAATTTCCATCCATACCACTTTCAGCCCAAAAATCCTCTAGGAAGGCCTCCAAAAACACTCTCAAAGACCACACTGCATTTCTACTAAGAGCACTCTGCGTTTTTGTAATTTGTGAGTAACGAACTTCAAGTTTGGATTATGAACAAATAGGAAAATATTTTTGAAACCTGGAGGAGTTTTATGTTCATAAAATATTAAAAAACAATAAACTCTCACATTTTTTGAATATACGTTATGGTTTGGGATATATTCAATTCTCTTAGAGGCCTAGGTTTTCAGAAAACAAAACACTTTGTTTTTCCTGTTTTTGTCATGTTTTCTTGTCGTGTTTTCCTAACTACTGGAAGTGACGTTTTGAAAACCAAGAGAGTTTTTTATCAAGGACATATTAAAAAACAAAAACATGTCTCAGTTTTTAGATAGGAGTTACTGTCTTGTAGTTACAAGTGTCACTTTGATACCTATGTTTCACAAGTTTGTCAGGCCAAAATTGTTGCGCTTATGGGAAATCACTTTTGGAACTAATTTTGCAGAGGTACAATTGTTGTTTTGCATGGTTTAAAGGATCAAGGGTATAACATACATCTTAAGTCTTCCTCACATGTTATTAGAAGCCTCCAAAAACTCCAAACCCTCTAGTTCAAACTTAGATAGCATGAAACACTAAGTCATCATTTACACCATGATAATGTTGTCCTACAAGCCAAGATGAATTCTCTACAATGTTTGGTTGATGATATGATTGACACCAATAATAGTCTCTGGATGCAATTGAAACATCAAAAAATGCCCAAGACAAAATCCCCCGGGAAAGAGGGAGAAGCTTCTAAAGCTAATCCACCCCCTCCTTCACAAGTTTAACCATGAAGGGAAATTTCTTTTTGTTTGCAATGGGACCTGCAAAATATTAGGTGTGGGGGTAATGTTGGGCCCATGATATGACCAATTTTATGATGTTAACTAGATCCTTTTTTCCAAATGTGTATATGCATTTTCATGTTTTGAAGAAGTTTTTAAAGAGCTTTTGTGTCAAATCAATATGATTCACACCAGGTATGCATTATTCTTGTTTTGTGATGATTTTGAGTTTAAATCAACATGTTTTTATGATCCTAGGAAACTAATTAATGTTTTATGTGTCACAGGGAAAAATCTAAGATTTTGTTTTGCATCCGACACTCTGTCCAATACTCCATCAAGCACTCAATCCAGTACTCCATCCGGCATTCCATCCTACAAAAAAACCATGGGTGATTTGGCGGTTAGCATATCGGTGGCCAACAATGGGAGAATCAGAGACATGGGTTTCGCTTGTGCTCATGGCCTCCAGCTATTGAACTCTTGACAACTCAATTTGGGTTGTTATGTTGGGGGATTATTGTCTCACATCATTTCTAGAAGCCACCGACAGTGAGAGCGAATTAAATGCAATTTGTTGTTTTTAGAAAAGGTCGACCCTTCCAGTGGTTGACCTCTTAGTATGTAAACCTATAAATACCACCTCAGTGGTCAGACAATTTTTAAGAAGTAGTGTGTTAGAGAAAAAGCCAATTTTAGCTTTGTTTCTATTTTCATTTTGCTAAGACTGTGTTTTTAGTTTTAATGGTAAATTCGTGTTGTTTAAGCTCATGGTTCACCTTTGAAGAGTAATGATGACTTTTTTGGGGGCCCACTAGCAGTCTGGGTGACAATCTAATGAATTTTCTTGTTAATTTAATAGTGTATTTGTCTTTTTATTTATTTTTCTATACATGAATTGTCATTTTGCTTCTTTGTTGTATAAATTTTTGTTTATGATTTAATTGGTTTGATTTAGTTTTACAGGTTATTATGAAGAGTCTTTTTAATATGAAATAACTCTTTAGTTAGTAGAAGCCAACTTGCAAGCTTAGATACTAACCCTGTGTATAAGTAGATGATAGATAAGTTTTCTTTTATTCTGAAATAGATGATAAAAACAAAGTTTTTAATTCTTGATTTCTTTGACAGGGTTTCAGTGGATGGATAGTCATTAGCCTTTATTTTTCAATTCTAGTTTTCCTATATAGTTGCTATTTAGCTTTATTTATTTAATTTTTCATTTACGTTGCTCATTTGCTTACTTTTCATATGCTGAAATAGTGTTTAATTTCTGTTTATGAGTATTCCCTCTTTTTGCAATTTGAATTGTTAAGATAGAACTAGTTTAGTTTACTTCATGCAATTTCTTTATTAGATCTAGGTTGCAAGTTTAATTCGTAGTGGATTATTGAGTTTAGTGTAGTATGGATTTGTTAATTAGTATACAATGCAATTGAATTTACTATAATAGTATCTTTATATTGTTGATGATTAATGCATGATCAATAATCACATGGATATGAAGGATAGTTGATGTTGTTTCTATAATGGTTAAGTTTTCATTGGATTGCCTAATTCACACTTTTCACTTTTCTATTGAAGTCAATATCGAGTTTATCCCTCTTGAATTATCATTCATTCTTAAATTCCATAGTGATATTATAAGACACCGGAGACACAACCATCAACTCTATATTTGAGTTTTCATAGATTAGAAGATAGTTTTCTTGTTTTCATAGATTAGAAGATAGTTTTCTTACTTTCATAGATTAGAAGATAGTTTCCTTCCTTTTGTAGGATAGATAGTATTTTTGCTTTGGTAAGATACATAATAGTTTGCTTATCATAGGTTAAAGATTAGTTGTTAATTCCTTTTATTATCATAATGCTTTCAATTTAGTATATTTCCTTTCATAAATTAGAAGTAGTTGTGAAGTTTAATTTAATAATAGAGTTCATTTGCTTCTTAGCTTAATTAGTTGCTTATTGATTAGTTTACTTGTTGTATACGTTATCATAGGTTAGTTAGTTGTTTTCTTACTTGCTTATTTGCTTTAATAGAGTAGCTTGCTTGTATATTTTGCTTTAATAGGGTAGTTGCTTGCTTGTCTATTTTTCTTTGATAGGGTAGTTTCTTGCTTATTTACTTGCTTTTATAGGATAGTTTCTTATTGAGTTTGAGTAGGTTAACCTAAAATAGTTTTCTATTATTTCTTATTAGGTTGATAGTTTATTTTTTCTTATTGTTATGATTGAACTAGTTTTCTTTAAGTAGGGTTTTCATTTGCTTTCTTAGAACTATCCATTGATCCTTCATTCAAATGTTACTTAGGGTACATAGTTTGTGTTTCTTAGTAGGGTTTGATCATTATTAGTCTTTGCTTGAATAGATTAGCGCTTATATAGCCACTTCCTTAGTTAGACTATATTACCTCCAGCCCTTCTACCTTGGCATATATATTGCTACAACTTTAAGTTTACTTACCCCGGGTTGACAATTTAATTGAGGGTTTTTAGTGTGTTTTTACTGCATATAGAATACCCAACATTTTTGGCGTCGTTGCCGGGAAGTTGTCTCAAGGTAGGATATGGTTAGGAAATAGATCACTTCTAAACCTTAGCATTAGTTTGGTGGCGGGGGAACTTTAATATGAGAGGTAAGAACCTACGCGTCTGCTATAACAGGTTCCCCCAAACCCATTGGTAGTTTTTCTTTTTGTTGTTTTCTTTCATGAACAGACCTAGGCACCCAAAGGTAGATACATTAAATCTAAATCAATCCTTTTAACCAAGGTTCCTTCTGACCTTTTTGGGGGAAGGAACATTCCACTCACAAACTCTGCAGATCGATATCAAACAACAAGAGCTAGCTCAACCCAAAGAGCTAAAGAAGTCTCTGAAGAGACTAAAACAAGGAGCACTATAGAACAAAAGTTGAAGCATCAATAATAGTGGGATATGAGGCAAGACCACTCGAGCCCTCTGCAGAACCAATCAACACAACCTTTGTTTCCTTACCACCACCAGGAGAATGAATTCAAAGGTGACCATTAGTTTGGAAGAACTCTCTCAAATCCTAGCAACAACTGAGATCTCTTCTTTCTAGGAAGAACACATCTTGACAATAGTCAAGAACTTGTATACCTCTCCAAAAATATTAGAAGAATCAAGGTCCTATGAGCTAAAAAATAATTTTCCTTTCCAAAATGCAAAGGAAGCTAAAAAATTATGGACTACATCCAGTGGAGAGAAATAATTAAGACCTGAGAGTGAGGAGTTCTCAACATCCATCTCAATAGAACCTTTATGTACTTCAGAAATCAATCATCCAAAAGAATATGATCTGCATAACATGATGAAGGAGAGCATAGAAATTACTGTTGATGAACACCAAGATTACATTGAAATTTGGTTTCAAGAGGTCATCAGACCACAATACTATTCTCTTCTTCAACACCTTCTCATGCCAAAATAAGTAGGTTGGTTGGTTCTTTATATCCAGTTAATCACTGCGGTAACTTTTTCATATATGGATATGAGTATGTTTCTTATCTTGCTCCCCACATGGTTAGATTGGAAGAGTTCTTACACTTGAATAAATATTTTCCCTTTCTTTTTAGGTAGGTTAGGATAGTAAATAAAACTGCATGTTGTTAGTTTAGCTTAAAGTCTAATGCAACCTCATTTTACATTTTCTTTTAATAAAAGAACTATGAGATACATGTTCCTATGACTTGATCTCATTGATCTCATTAGTTTATTATATTTTAGAGTCTAGTTTTTGCAAATAGTTTTAAAGATCTCTGTAGGTATTTATATCACCAAGGCTAGATAATTGCAAGGAAATATAAAATAAGGATTTTCTTCAAAAACATTGCTATATTTGAAACTTATTTTCTTATAAGCATCAAATGAATAATGACTTGTTGTAATTAGCCATATTTTTGCAAATACTTTCATCTTCTTTTTCTCAAGGAATCTTAAATAGAAGTTTCTCTTGAACCTTCACCACTATTTAAGGAAGTGACACTGTAACCATCAATCTTAGAGGTCTCTTGTATAGTTTATCCAAGAAAATCGAGTAAGTGAGTAAAGTATCTTTATTAAAGAGTAAAAAGGAGGTATGATTAGCGGTTAGTCATGGAAACATCACAATAACTTACAAAAGAAGAAAGTGAGTTGAGCCTAGAGATACCTTTCTGTTCTTTCTTAATGGTACCATCCACTACACACTAAATAGCTTGATTATATCATATCTTTAGATAGGCCACGTCCGATTAAGTACCCCTTACATTAGGACAATCACTGAGGAATACAACGAAAATCTATCCTCTAACATAAATACCATCCCAATTGAAAAAAACAAAAAAGAAAGAAAAAGTTGGTTTCAGAGTTGTCCCCCAATATTCTTGCATAAAGCAATCTTATACTAAAATATTAAAAGATAGAGGGTCAGTCTCTGAAAGTGTAAGAGGATAACCCATCGGGATATTGAACAAGTCTGCTGGCAGTAGGTACCGGCCTGTGGTATGACTAGGTAGACCCGCCGGAGTACTGAACAGGCTTGCTCGCAACGAGGAATTCTACCTAGCGAGGATGATAATTTGACAAAAAATAAATAATAAATTTAAACTTGTCTGATGTACGAAATTACTTGTAGACAAAGCTGACATGAAGTATGTATGGTTAAAGCTAAGGTTAATAAACTCCATAAACTTGCCATTGGGAACTAAATCTGAGACTATCTTGAAACTCTCTTGCCTACCTCTTCTTATCTATATATAGGATCTCTTATCCTATAGGTGGGGCCATTTTTTAACCATCTCGTCAGACCAATCTATGAAATTTATCTCTACACTTAACAAGCTGTAAATCTTCGACTATTGGGAAAACTGTCTGGTTTCCTATATTTTTTATTGTGAGGTGTCAAAATACTTAGGTGTGGGGGAGGGATTCATAAGTTCAAAAATGATAACATTCCCTAGAAGAAGTAAATCTTTGTAAAAATTTATGTGTGTTGTTTTCATAATATAGGCTATTATATCAACATTTTTTTTTTTTGAAATGCTAATTCCCTGCGTGTTATAAACGGTTGTACAATTCCTTAATAGACCACTTAACTGGTTTATTTTTGTCACAAACTGTTCATTACATAGTTATGATTACATGCCTTATAGAATGCGATGTAGAGGAATGGATTGTGTAAGCACGATGGAAAAAAAAATAATAATGGAACACTCTTAGCCTACCTCTGCTCCTATTCACTGTGTTTGTGGCCTCTGAGGAATCAATTTCCTCAGCCACAAAGCTCCCAAGAGTTGGAGACCGCTAGTTTAAACACCACCAGTTGCCAAGAGCAAGCTATAACAAGGTTTTAAAAACCAAATTTCAGAACATCTCTAGAGCTAAGGGATACTCCAAGGAGTGGATAAAAGAGGAGCTAATCAACCCTCTAATAGTCATCACCAGATTGATTACATGTGAAGGTAGATATTTCATCTTTAAAGCCTGCCACTTTCTATTATTAGCTCGCTTTTAGTTCAATAAGCCATTGAAGTTTCCCTTTTACTTCTTAAAGATTCTTGAGAGGATGTCTTCCCAAGTGAGGAATAATGTAACCAATCCCAATAACAACCTATTTCACCACGGCCTTATCAAACTACTTGTCTTAGTCGAGTTGGAAAAACAGGGGAAAATGTGTGATGAGTTCATTTACCAATTTGCAAACCCTCATCTTACAATCAAGACTAGCAAGAAGACTCTTGATCTAGGGACTGTCACTCCACCCAAACCCTCATGTGCTATTCCTTTATCGGACCAAAAGTCCAAGAAACATGCTGATACCCCTGCAGCCGCATCGTGCAATAAGACCAAGAAGCCTTTTATTAACCCCCTCTAAAAACAGTAAATACCTATTGCTAATTCATGGAATGAGGACGTGCCATATATTTGGTCTGGGGGGAGTTTCCTGAGCTAAACAATGCTAAGAACTCCCTATTTGTATAAAAAACCCATCATAAGAGGAAGTAGGATTTCTATCAAAATTCTGTCATACTGCCTTTTTACAATATCTTGGGATATTAAATCAGCAGTTGTTTGTATTGGTATGCTAAATTCTATATTGCTAACATCATTGTGTGTGTTATAAGCTTTCTTTTCATTTTTATGTTTATTCTATAAGAGTCTGCTTATACTTAACTACTCTTTGTGACAAATACAGAGCAATAACAACTGCTAAATACTTACTGCCATCTGTATTACACACTTATGAAAAGAGGAGCAATTGTTTGAATTTTTACAGATCGATGATAGGAAATAAAAATTCTCATGTTCACCATGCCTACCAGTACAAACCAAGAATTTTTTTAGTATCTTTCAGTTATGTCAGTCACCGGTGATCAAATTTACTCTTTCATGTGATTGATAGGGTTAATAGGTCAAATTGTTATATTTTCAAAATAAAATTCTGAAATAAATTTTGACATCTCTTGGTTGTAAAATGGTCATTGATGTGTCTAGGCGTCTTTACTACTCCCTCCACTAATCCAAGGTCATAAATTTTCATCATGTTCATGTCATCATTCCTCATCATAAATTTTCAAATGATTGTCTTGGTCAAAGTTCTACTTCAAAATTGGTTTTTGAATTAACGAAGATGAGTTTGAAAAAAGTGAAAGAGTTTTTTGTCAATAATAGAAAAAAAAAGCCTCATTCATTTTATGCACATGTTTTATTACTTGAGATAAATTCCCCAAATATAGTCGCTATAGGAGGGTTTTTGCACATTTGGACAACTTGACTTCAAGATAGTTTTTCATAGGTTTGGAGAAGGCATTTGCAATGCTTGATGGTTCCATTATGTAGCAGACATCATACAATTTCCAGCCATACCACTTTCAGCCCAAAAATCTTCTGGGAAGGCCTCCAAAAACCCTCTCAAAGAGAAAACTATGTTTCTGTTGAGAGCACACTGTGTTTCTGTAATTTGTGAGTAACCAACTTCAAGTTTGGATTATGAACAAATGGGAAATTATTTTTGAAACCTAGAGGAGTTTTATGTTCATAAAATATTCAGAAATAATAACCTCTCTCAGTTTTTGAATATACATTATGGTTTGGGATATATTCAATTCTCTTAGAGGCCTAGTTTTAAAGAAAATAAAACACTCTGTTTTTCCTGTTTTAGTGATGTTTTCTTGTCTTGTTTTCCTAACAACTGGAAGTGAAGTTTTGAAAACCAGGAGAGGTTTTTATCAAGGACATATTCAAAAACCAAAAACTCTCTTAGTTTTTAAACATGATTTATTGTATTGTAGTTACATGTGTCACTTTGATACCTATTTTTCACAAGTTTTGTTGGACACACCTGCCACACTTAGAGGTGGGGGGGGATGAATGAGTGTGGGGATATTTTTCCCAAAACTTCCCTCTTACATAAAACTCATTAGTTAGCATTCAACATTTACTCATTACTCATTGTTGTCATTAATAATCAGTTAGATGTGAATACATATCATCAACATATATCAACAAAATATCATCAACAAATCATCTCCACAAGGAACACAAGGAACACAAGGAACACCAGCTCTATATGCAAGACTCAACTTACATTCTCAGCACCAATTGAGATGAGGCAACAATCCTCAACATATATCAATCTGTACCATAAACAAGAGCATCAACCATGCACCAACCTGTGCCAAACAACCTGTAATCAACCTGTACCATAAAAAAGTGCATCCAACCATGTACCTAGTATATACCAATCATGTGTCAACTACTCATTAACAATAACACATCAATATGTACCAACATCATCAACTATACGCCTCATGTATGTGCCAACTCATCAACTACTTGATCCACCATGACTAGTTTTGGATTGGTCAACAACCCTAACTTGAAATAATCATAAATTTGTACCTATACTAAATAAAAATATGAAATTGATACACAATGTTCTTCAGTGTGTTTTATGCAATTCCTCCAAGTGGAACTACTTGGAACCTCTCAGAAAATGCGTTATAGAAAAAATGACATACCTTGCTGAATTCTGGCTTATTCTAGAGAGCGACCTTGTAGAGAGTGCCCCGCACAAAATGTTTGATGAAATGATCTGAAACTATTACATAGCATAATAAAAACTGTACCCTAACCAACACATTTGGTCTCACTGAATTTGTATCTGTTATGAATACGTTATGATGTTTTTACCCGAAAAACCTGATTTTGACTAGTTTCAGGACTAGCCACAAACCCTATTTTCCATAGAGTAAATCCAAAAATACAATGACCCACAAGATGAATTTTTAACCATATATACTTGGCTATGTTTTCTCACTTTCATAGCAATTTCAGGATCTGAATCATTATAGAAAAAAATTTATAGCGAAAATGGTGAGATGACCTGAAAATAACATACCTTAGAAAGCACCATCAAAAGAATTTATCCTTCCTTGCATTTCGGCCTT
>ML777925.1:838010-849174 GCA_009831015.1 Picea engelmannii | reverse complement strand
TGATTTTGTCACTTCTCTTTATTATTTAAATAATCCACCTTGACTTTGTCACTTTACGTTATCATTTAAATAATGATTTCTTCTTTTAGGTCACTTTGACTTCTTTGACCTTGGGGGCTTCAAGCCTTCATGTGGGGGTCCTTAATCTTTGTAAGGCCATCTCTCAAACCATTAGGAGTTATGTGACATTCCACATACCACTAGAAATGGCATGACAAGCACTATCCATCTAGGATAGTTTCACCAACAATTTCCTTGATCTTCATCTCGTTATTCCACATACAAGCATGGGTCCTCCAACCATTCTTCTAGGATAACTCAATCCGCAAAGTGTCTTCCCATGAGGGATTTCACCATAAGGGGACCACTTTGGAGTTCATCCATTTTTGCACCTTATCAATCATGATAAGACAATAATGAGAGCATGGGTCCTCCAACCATTCTTCTAGGATAACTCAATCCACAAAGCGTCTTCCCGTGAGGGATTTCACCATAAAGGGACCACTTTGGAGTTCATCCATTTGTGCACCTTATCAATTATGATAAGACAATGATGAGTCATCTATACATTTTTCCAACAATGCATCATATGGCAATGAAACCACATTGATCCATCTTCATCATGTATCAATGACAACTCATTGATTCATCTTCATCTATGCATTCTCATCAAGGAAAATACATGTTATATTACATCAATCATCAATCAATCAATCCTTTGACATCAATAAATCACTTGACATCAATCAATCAAACCATTGGCATCAATGACAACATGATCCAACAATTTTCTAGGCCAGAATTGTTGCGCTTCTGGGAAATCACTTTTGGAACTAATTTTGCAGAGGTAAAATTGTTGTTTGGCATGGTTTAAAGGATCAAGGGTATAAAATACAACTTAAGGCTTCCTCACATGTCATCATCAGCCTCCAGAAACTCCAAATCCTCCATTTCAAACTTAGATAGCATGAAACACTCAGTCGCCATTTACGCCATGATAATGTTGTCCTACAAGCCATGATGAATTTTCTACAGCATTTGGTTGATGATTTGACTGCCACATATAATTGTCTCTGGATGCAACTGAAACATCACAAAAGGCCCAAGACAAAATCCCCTGGGCAAGAGGAAGAAGATTCTAAAGATAATCCACCCCCTCCTTCACAAATTTAGTCATGAAGGGCAATTTCTTTTTGTTTGCAGTGGGACCTAAAAAATCTTAGGTGTGGGGTTAATGTTCGACCCATGATATGACTGATTTTATGATGTTAATGAGATCCTTTTTTCCGAATGTGTATACATGTTTTCATGTTTTGAAAAAGTTTTTAAAGAGCTTTTGTGTCAAATCGCTATGATTCACACCAGGTATGCATGATTCATGTTTTGTGATGATTTTGAGTTTAAATCAACATGTTTTTATGATCCCGGGAAACTAATTCATGTTTTTTGTGTCATAGGGAAAAATCGCATCTTGTTTTTTCATCCGACACTTCGTCTGGTACTCCATCCAGCACTCAGTCCGGTACTCCATCTGGCACTCCATCCTACACAAAAACCAGGGGCGATTTGGCGGTTAGCATATCAACGACCAACGATGGGAGAATCAGAGACATGGGTTTTTCTTGTGCTTATGGGCTCTAGCTATTGAACTCTTGGCAACTCAATTTGGGTTGTTATGTTGGGTGATTATTGGCTCGCATGATTTCTAGAAGCCACCGAAAGTTAGAGCGAATTAAATGCAATTTGTTGTTTTTAGAGAAGGTCGACCCTTCTAGTGGTCGACCTCTCAGTCTGTAAACCTATAAATACCACCTCGGTGGTCAAACAATTGTTAATAAGTAGTGTGTTAGAGAAAAAGACAATTTTAGCTATGTTTTTCTATTTTCATTTTTCTAAGACCGTGTAAACACTGTGTTTTTAGTTTTAATGGTAAATTCGTGTTGTTTAAGCTCATGGTTCACCTTTAAAGAGTAACCATGCCTTTTTTGGGGGCCCACCAGCTGTCTGGGTGACAATCTAATGATTTTGCTTGTGAATTGAATAATGTTGTTGTCTTTTTATTTATTTTTCTGTACATGAATTGTCATTTTTCTTCTTTTTTGTATAAATTGTTGTTTATGATTTAATTCGTTTAATTTAGTTTTGCAGGTTATTATGAAGAGTCTTTTTAATATGAAATAACTCTTTAGTTAGTAGAAGCCATCTTGCAAGCTTAGATACTAACCCTGTGTATAAGTAGATGATAGATAAGTTTTCTTTTTTGCTGAAATAGATGACAAAAACAAAGTTTTTAATTCATGATTTCTTTGATAGGGTTTCGGTGGATGGATAGTCATTAGCCTTTAGTTTTCAATTCTAGTTTGCTTATCTAGTTGTTATTTAGCTTTATTTATTTAATTTGTCATTTAGGTTGCTCATTTGATTACTTTTCATATGCTAAAATAGTGTTTAATTTCTGTTTATGAGTATTCCCTCTTTTTGCAATTTGAATTGTTAAGATAGAACTAGTTTAGTTTACTTCGTGCAATTTATTTCTTAGATCTAGGTTGCAATTTTAATTCATAGTGGATTATTGAGTTTAGTGTAGTATGGATTTGTTTAATTAGTATAGAATGTAATTGAATTGACTAGAATAGTATCTTTGTACTGTTGTTGATTAATGCATGATCAATAATCACATGGATATGCGGGATAGTTGATGTTGTTTATATAATGGCTAAGTTTTCACTGGATTTCCTAATTCACACTTTTCACTTTGCTATTGAAGTCAATATCGAGTTTATCCCTCTTGAATTATCATTCATTCTTAAATTCCATAGTGATATTATTAGACACCGGAGACACAACCACCAACTCTATATTTGAGTTTTCATAGATTAGAAGATAGTTTTCTTGTTTTCATAGATTAGAAGATAGTTTTCTTGCTTTCATATATTAGAAGATAGTTTCCTTGCTTTTGTAGGATAGATAGTATTTTTTCTTTGGTAAGATACGAAATAGTTTGCTTATCATATGTTAAATATTAGTTGTTAATTCCTTTTATTATCATAATGCTTTCAATTTAGTAGATTTCCTTTCATAAATTAGAAGTAGTTGTGAAGTTTAATTTAAGAATAGAGTTCATTTGCTTCTTAGCTTAATTAGTTGCTTATTGATTAGTTTACTTGTTATAGAAGTTATCATAGGTTAGTTAGTTGTTTTCTTACTTGCTTATTTGCTTTAATAGAGTAGCTTGCTTGTATATTTTGCTTTAATAGGGTAGTTGCTTGCTTGTCTATTTTTCTTTGATAGGGTAGTTTCTTGCTTATTTACTTGATTTTATAGGATAGTTTCTTATTGAGTTTGAGTAGGTTAACCTAAAATAGTTTTCTATTATTTCTTATTAGGTTGATAGTTTATTTTTTCTTATTTTTATGATTGAACTAGTTTGCTTTAAGTAGGGTTTTCATTTGCTTTCTTAGAACTATCCATCGATCCTTCATTCAAAGGTTTCTTAGGGTACATAATTTGAATTTCTTAGTAGGGTTTGATCATTAGTAGTCTTTGCTTGAATATATTATCCCTTAGATAGCCACTTCCTTAGTTAGAATATACTACCTCTAGTCCTTCTACCTTGGCATATATATTGCTACAACTCTAAGTTTACTTACCCCGGGTTGACAATTTAATTGAGGGTTTTTAGTGTGTTTTTACTGCACAGACTTCTCAAGTCTTGTTAGGTAGAATGTTCACATCAGGTCCCAGATCCAAAATTAGATCCTTGATCTCAAATTCATCTAACTGGGCTACTAGTCTGAATTCATTTCCCATTCGTACTTTTCTTCTCTGTACTCTTTGAGTACTCTTCTCAAGAAGATTAACTCTTATTCCTATTTCTATGGGTTATTCATTCCCTAAGACTAGGTATAGCGCATTGCACAACTTTTTTGTTAGTTGATCACGTTATCACACATTATTGTATGGGGTGTTTTTTCCTTTAGATTTGGCCCTTGGGTGACAATATGCGAGAAAAGGGGCTTGAAAACCCACAAATGGCATTTATCCTAAGTCTGTCGGGATCAATATGATGGTTTGTCATGTTTTTCTAAGGGGCACGTAGATCTAGGCAATTGAGATCTACGCACTCAGATCTATGGTGCATGATCCATATCGGACCCCCCCGACATTCTACCCTTAACGATGCGGGGGGTCCGAGTTGGTGGTTTTTGAGTGCGGTCCCCCCACTATCGTGGCGCCTCCTTTTTAACTTGGACCCCCCACTCAATACCTCTTACCACCTCGCCCCCCCTTGAGTAGACTGATTACCGCCTCCTCTTTTTGCCTACCTCTCCTGCCAACACTTGTCTTCCACTCACATTGCCCACTCGCACCTATCCCCTGGCATTGGCATACCTCCCTATCACTGAATACCATGTGTATCCCACTCCCTCTTCATGTCACATCTTCTTTCCACCCCTTCCTCTCACTTCACCACACCTGTCCCCATGTTGTTTCCTCCTGCGTCGTTGTTGTACTCATTACGCCTACCACTGCAGCCTCCCCTCAGTATCCTCATCACCTTCCTGTGCCATGTTGCCTCCACCATCATCTCCATGTTTCCCCTCTTGAGCAATCATACCCCTATCCCTTTATGCTTCGACCCATGGTTTCCCAGTCATCCTCCACTCTCGCTTCCTTCCACCTGGTCCCTAAGCATGTGATGTAGCCTGCTGATCCCACACTAATCACCCCACCATGTTTGTTTCTCTCTCTGCCACATCATCACATAGACATTCTATAGTGCTATGGCGCTACATAATTGTCTTATGTGTATACACTACCAGCATGTCTTATGTGTATACACTACCAACACTGACAGAGATGAGATTGTGTCTGACAGAGAAGAGATTAGCATGAAGCTTTACGCCTGATAGAAGCTGCAAGTGCAGTCTAACAAAGAGACTCAGAGGTACTTCTAAGCTCACGTCTGACAGGGGAATGTGTTCACCGAGAAGACCTTATGCACAGTTCGACTATAATAGACAGACACAAAGCATTCATGGGGTGGCCATGCCACACTCCTAGTAGTGGTGATTTTTCTGAGTATATATAGGGAGTTCTGAGTGATTGTAAGTGGTTGATGGTAGAGCTAGGATCTTGATTTGTAAAGTTTTAGTAAAGCCTATGGTTCTCTGATTATGTATGGCATTTTGAGATTTCTTGTTTAATAACAATCAACCTTATTTTCCACCTCTTTTACCTCTGATATTGAAGGCTCATGCATGGATGATCCAGTCGATTTGTTTTAATCATGTTGTGATGTATGTTTAATTGCAGTGTTGTTACAACATCTTCAGTTTTCTGAAACTTTGGATTCAAGAGGATCTTGTATTCAAATATTTTTCCTCCTTAGGCTGCTAGAAGACTAGATGTCCATAGAATTCATTTACATTTTCTCCTCAAGTTCTACCCCCTACTCACCCTTACTACAATTTACTGATTGGAGTTAGATCAAGACCTCATCTACCTATGCATATCAACCTATTTTTTTGAGTTAAAGCGATACTATCCTGAGTTTGAATCCATTAGAACCCCCTTAAATTTATTTATTGTGACATACAAACTGATGGGCATTGGGCTTACCTTTGTTATAATCCAGAGGTGACTTCTAGTGCTAACATTTCTGGCGTCGTTTCCAAGGATGAATTAAATATTTTCCCTAAGATTGAATGACAAACCTTACTGGTTCTGAAGGTGCATCAGAACTTAGTACATCAAGATTGCAATTGTGCACTTGGCGACTCCACTGTCTCAACTCCACTATTTCAGTGTGGCTGCTTTTGGATACACCTGGTAGCCCTTAGGAGAACACAATGATTAGATCTGGTCTTTGATGGTGAAAAAAGATTAGACACACTCTTACTGCACATCATTCACCTGATGAATCCATGGTTGAAGGATCGATTGGCAACTTCACTGGTTCATAATGGACAAAATTATGGATCGAAGGTTTGCTCCTTTTGATTTTTCTGTTGTTCCTGATTTTCTAAATGTTGTCCCTACTTTTGATGAGTGGGGTGATTTTTTGCCAAGATTTAGAGGACGTAGAGATGAATACCCTGCTGAGCATCTCCTTGAGTTTCATCAACTCATGCTTCGATGGGGGATACGTCATCAGAATGCCTTGATAGAGATGAATACCCTGCTAGCATCTCCTCCCTGGAACAGTTTCATGCAATTTTCAATGCTCATTGTTAGAAGTTTTATCCCTCTGAGTTAATTTGTCATAGCTATTGTAAGGGATACAACGAATGTATTCAAGAAATAACTGCTTCTTACATAGGCTACGAGGATGAGCGTGATGACTTGGATTAGAAATCAATCCTTTCCCTTCTCTATTCGTCTGCATTAGAGGGAAGCTATGTTTTTTGTACCAATGAGGAAAGTGAAAAGATTGGGTTTGTTATGAAAAATGATTTTCCTTACAACCCTTTTTCTAAAGATCCTAAATATGAGGAGCCTATTTTTGACTCATATGATGACATAGAGGATTCTCCAATCCTTAGGGAAGAAGTTCTTGAAAGTTCTATTGAGGACGATGATGAATATTCCATAGTTGTAGATGCCTTGCATTATGCTCTTCATGTGCTTTTTGTTTTGACCTTTGACTATTATTCGAATGAGTAGCAATAGAGCCCTGTATCACAATTTTCTGACTTGGGGAGCAGCTAGCCTGTATATGATAGCTACAAATCAGATCCTGAACTGGATATACAGGATTTCCAAAAACATACAATAGAGCCATGTCCTCTTTTCATTAAAGAATATAATCATGAGGAAATCAACCATCCTAGGCCTGCATAAAACCAGGATCAGAACTTTCCCATGGATCCTGTTTATGATGATGATGACCTTGATCCTTGGGAGAGCCATGAAGAAGAAGAGGAGCAACAGAAAGGGAATTTTGGTTCTTGTCCTGAGCATATAAGTGAACAACCATCATCTGAGGTCAGTCAGCCTGCATCATTTTCTCATCCACCTGTGCATACCGGAGATATTCAACCATGTGCGAGTAGCTGTGTGGCAGAGAAGGTTGCTTGTTATAATTTTTCTAGAGTTTGTCACTTGTCCTATGAGCTTGTGAAGGAATACATGGAGATGTATTTCCTTCATGTTTTGAAGTTTCCCAACTTTATCCTGACCTCATCATTAAGAGGAAAGTTGAATAATGTAACCATTCTGTTGTCACGGTTGCATTCTCTATTATCAGTCATTGACCAAGTAAAAGAACTTCCAGTCAGGAAGTTATTTGAATGGCTATGGTGGAAATTTTCTTTCACCCAACACCATGTAAAAATCAATTGGCCTAGGACTATATATAAATAAGATCCTAAGAATCCCATGTGTGTTTCTTTTCATTTTTACTTATCGACCGATATTCCTCAGCAGGGTGTTTTGAGCTTGACTCCATAGCCCAATGCAGAAGGCGACTAGAAATGCAGAAGGAGATCTTAGAGCTTCGTAGGGAGGAATCTATCCCACATGGAGCCTAATGTTATCACACATTAGTGTATGGGGTGTTTTTTCCTTTTGATTTGGCCCTTGGGTGACAATATGTGAGAAAAGGGGCTTGAAAACCCAAAAATGGCGTTTATCCTAAGTCCAACGGGGTCGATATGATGGTTGTGTGTTGTGCTAAGGGGCGCATAGATATGGGTGGATAAGATCTGCACGCTCATATATAAGGTCCAGGATCCATATTGGACCCCCTCGACATTCTACCTTTAATGAGGGGGGGGGGTCTGGGTTGGTGGTTTTTGAGCGCGAGCCCCCCACTATCGTGGCGCCTCCTTGTTAACTAGGACCCCCCCAGCTCAATACCTCTTACCACATCCCCTCCCTCCGAGTAGACCACTTACCGCCTCCACTTACCTCCTACATCTCCTACCAACACCTATCTTCCACTCACATGACCCACTCACGCCTATCCCCTGTCACTGTCATACCTCCCTATCACTGCCTGCCATGTGTAACCCACTCCTGCTTCATATCACATCTTCTTTCCACCTCTTCCTCTCACTTCATGACACTTGTCCCCATGTCACTTCCTCCCGCGTCGTTGTTGTCCCCATTGCACCTGCCACCACAACCTCCCCTTGGTCTCCTTGTCACCTTCCTGTGCCATGTCGCCTCCACCATAATCTCAATGTTTCCCCTCTTGACCAATCATACTCCTCTTCATTTACACTTTGACCCACACTTCCTCAGTCATCCTCCACTCTCGCTTCCTTCCACCTGGTCCTCGATCATGTGTTGTATCCTGATGATCCCACACTAATCACCCCACCATGTTTGTTTCTCTCGATCTCACATCATCACATAGACATTTTGTAGCGCTATGGCACTACAAAATTGTCTTATGCGTATACGCTATCAACACTGACGGAGCCGAGATTACGTCTGACAGAGAAGACATCAGTGTGAATCTTTACGATTGACAGAAGCTGCAAGCGTAGTCTGATAAAGAGACTCAGAGGGACTTCTGAGCTCATGTATGATAGGGGAATGTGTGCACCCAGAAGACTGCATGCATAGTTTGACTAAGAAGGCACAAATGCAAAGCATTCATGGGGTGGCCATGCCACACTCCTGGTAGTGGCAATTTTTCTGAGTATATGTAGGCAGTTCTGAGTGATTGTAAGTGGTCGATGGTAGAGCTAGGCTCCTGATTTGTAAAGTTTTAGTAAATCCTCTGGTTCTTAGATTATGTATGGAATTTTGAGATTTCTTTTTTAATAATAGTCAACCTTCTTTTCCACCTCTTTTTCCTCTAATATTGAAGGCTCATGCATGGATGATCCATTCGAGTTGTTGTAATCATGTTGTGATGTATGTTTGATTGCAGTTTTGTTACATTGTCTTCCGTTTTCTGAAACTTTGGATTCAAGAGGATCTTGTATTCAAATATTTTTCCTCCTTAGGCTGTTGGAAGACTAGATATCCATAGCATTCCTTTACATTTTATCCTCAAGTTCTGCCCCCTACTCACCCTTACTACAATTTAATGATTGGAGTTAGATCAATACCTCATATGCCTATTCATATCAACCTAGTTTTCGGACTTAAAGCGATACTATCCTGAGTTTGCATCCATTAGACCCCCCTTAAATTTATTTATTGTGACATAAAAACTGATGGGTACTGGGCTTACCTCTTTTGCAATCTAGAAGTGAATTCTAGTGCTAACAAATCATTCCCAAGAATGTCAGAAAATAATTGAAACCAAAGGTCAACTACATTTTGAGGTTGCTCAGGTTGTCTTGGTATGACTACAGGGTTTCTGGGTGCAGGGGGTGAAGCAGGGACTTGCACAATCTCAGGTTAAACAATAGGATGTGGGGGTTTCTCTCACATATCAGGGCTAGGAATATTTTGAAATACTTCTATGGCATATTTAAAGAACAACTTATGTTTTAGAGGGTCATACTTGTCTTCTTTAAGTGTTGCTTTCTGGATCTGAGGTAGAGTATCAACATCAACTTCTGTCTTTGCTCCTCCTCGAGTAATGACACTAAGGTTGGGTGATTTCCCTTTACTAACTCTCTTTATTTCTACACTGATGAGGTTAGTTCCTCATTATCGTACCCTATCTTCCCATTTTTCAATTAATTATAGGAAATCTTCAGTTGCGTGCCCATTGGTCCTGCAGTGAGAGCACCATGGCCACCTTGGATGAGGACAATCTCTAGTGATGTGACCTTTTGTATCACATTTATAACATCTTCTTAGCCCTCTTCACCCAGTCCTTCCTCCTCTAAAGTCTCCTCTAGCTCTGCCTCCTCAACCTCTTCCTAGTCCTTGAGGGTTTTCATTCACCCTGAATGTTGTTCGGTCTAAGTTGTTTGCAAGTGCATCCAATGCTCTACATTGATTAGAAGTATGTGTGGTAGATGCGCAGAACTCACAGTGTACTATATTTGGTACTGTCGAATATTTATGCATAATGGGGCACTTTCTTGGCCCATACACATGGTTTCGACAGATTTCACAATACTCAGTTGCTGGTGCTGCTTGGCTCCCTCGAAAATCTTGATATGGGGTGGGGTTATGGAATGGTAAGTTCGTAGAAACTTGCAAAAATACTCCCATGGGTCTTGGTGGTGGTCCCATCAAATTCTTAGGAGGTCCCATTCCCCTCATTTGTAGACATTTGTTCACTAGATGTCCTTCTGTATAACATCTGGTGCACCAGACCTGCGGTCATCCTGGTTTAGGTATCATTAGCTCTTGAATATTTTCTGTAAGCACCGATATTTTCCCTTGTAGTTGCACCAAGTTTACATTTTCTCGGGGTTTGGTCACTCTAAGGCTCCCAGGATATCCTTCCATGGCTTCAATCTTCATCTATTATTACAAGGCATCTATCATAGTGGCTATCCATCTATCATTGTTGCATTAGAGGAATCCGGGTGTTATCCACAATTTTGGTCATTATGATGGTGTTATGATAATGTCATGATGATGAAATATCAAGCTCTTCCATAAGAACATTTTCCTGAGAAAGGTTAAACTTGTCAGTTTCCAGAAATCATATTTTAAAGAGAGTTCACAGGCTGTTTATATAGTCACCTGCGGGAATACCTATTTCTCGCATGCTTCTTCAAGCTTGGGTGCGAACTTCTCGCACTGTACTCAAGGCTAGGGTGCGAACATGATCTTAAAGAAGGAAAATGGATAAGTTCTCGATCCTTCTAGAAGGGAATCTTCTAGAAGGATGAGTTGGCTCTCGAATGGTTGGCAAAATACTGACTTTCCAGATATATTGGGATCATTCCCTATCCAAGTAACTAAATCATCTTCTCCTATATATTGAGGAGATTACTCATGGAAAAGGTTAAGCATAAGCAAGCTAGCAAGAGATTGATTGGAGAATTGTTAGAAGCCTGTATGGAGAACTGATGCTACAACAACAATAGACTACAACAAGATCATCACAAGTGGTTGATCTTCTTCATGCATGAGCAAGTGTGTGTGTCAAATCCAGGAGCCATCGAAAGGAGACCTACGACATCAAGGCTCAGGTTGTAAGTTTCTCTTTCAATTAATTAATACAGTAATATGTCCCTTTCCCATAAAGATGATATCTCTTTATTATATGATTCCTTGATCACATGTATAGACTAGC
>ML777925.1:787380-811726 GCA_009831015.1 Picea engelmannii | reverse complement strand
GTATGTCCATATTCCTTCATCTCTTAGTTCAATCAATAGTTTAGATCTAGGGAAAGGGTAGTATTCTGTCTCGTTTTGTTCTAGATCCAGGTGGATCTAGGGAGATCGGTTCGTGTCCGCACTTACGGATTTATCCATAAACACCGGGTTAGAGGTAGAAATCCCTGAATGTACCATTCCCTTTGATGTTCCTCATGGATTGGATGTGTTAACCTTCCTATGGCATATTTAAACTTTTGGTTGTATTCCCAGGCTGATTCACCTTCCCGTTGTTGGATCTCACATAGCTCAGACAGAGCTTGTTGTTCTCACTGATGTAGTTTGAACTCTTCTATGAACCTCGTCCGTACCTGCCAAGAGTGAATGCTTGACCTTGCATTCCTGACACTCTTGGCTCAATGATCTTCATGTACCACTTGAGAGCATGAACTCTTAAGGTGGTCTAGAACTTGACCAACTTATTCGCATCTAGAGTCCCTCTGGATATCCAAATTGCTTCACACAAGAACCAGTGTTGTTCAATGTCTTCGTCTCCCTTACCCCAAAATTCTGGGTATCAGGAAATTGAACCTCCCACATGGCCAACCATTGTTGATCTTGTTGTTCTTATCAAAATAAAACCTAACATTCCTTCTTGTGATCTATTAGTCTCTAATTTTGCTTTTGATTTAGTGAGAAACTCTAATCCTAAACCCTCCCTACCTGCACTTCATTGTTTTCTTTCATTTGATTTTAATCTTTTTTTTCAGTTTGTTATGTTTCATATTTTATCTTTTTGAATAATTTCCTTAAGTTTGGGGATTTAAGACATGGTTTTACAAGATGTGTCACTTCATATGCCTATTTGAATCTTGCAAATTCAAAATTCTACCAAGTCATTAATAGTGCTACTGGAATAACATTATTCTTGTAGCGCTAATATAATCATGCCATGATAAGGGCCAATCACCCTGATTTTGTTATTATTACATAAATCATGGACTAATAATCCACATGTGTCCCACAATATCTCTTGAATCATTATATAGTTCAAATTTTTACATGATGGGATAATTCTGTACTTGCAAAGACCCTTTTCAAATCAATCAATTTCCAAACATCATTATATGATCTTGTCACTCGTTGTTCTAATTTGTTGAATTATAAGCACAGTTATTTTTCAGAAGAAATTGTTATATGATAATAGTTGCAAGTTGTAAATTCAACTTCCGAACAGTGCCAATTTGCAGCATCGTGTTATTGATATGGCACCTAAGAGAAGTGAGCAAGTTTTCAGATTGGAACCCGAGGGCACTAAGCTTCTCGAAGCATATCTGCAAATGGTGCAGAGGTTTAAAGACACTGGCTGGTTCGAATTCCTCACCACCTTCCAATGTTATGATGAACATGTTTCTATGGTGTTTTCAAAAAACTTCGATGGTTTCAAAGTGGAGATCATAAAGTTGTTGATGCTGGTGACAGAACGATCCATCGCCAAAGCTTGCAGATTGGTAGTTGGAGGAGAACGATGGTGGAAGAAGGAGCATGTAGTCATGAAGTTTGTCAATCAATTTTTGCTACCAGATAAGAAAAACCCAGAATGGAGAAAGGGAGTCCCTCATAGTTGGATTAGACAAGAGTGGCATACCGCCCTAATCATAATTCATAGAAACCCTAGACTTGGCTGATTCAATCCCTAAATACTGATCCACAACCAAGCAAACAAAGAAAGGGTAAAGGGAAGAAGGCAGTCACATGGAAAAAGGGTATCACAATTATTGAATTTTCTACCAAATAAGAAGTATCTACAACTAGGGTGATAAGGACCAGCAAGAGAAAGAAGCAAACTCAACACAGTCCTGATGATACCCCTGTAGATGACATTCAAGAAGAATCCATGGTCAATAGAGGTAAGAAACCCAAACTGGATGCAGAGATCGAAATGTTTTGTGATGCAGACATAAACATGGAAGGTGATTCAGATGAAGATTATAATGTTAAAACCATAGTCAAACATAAATCACTAGCAAGCAGTAAGAAAGGTGTTGCAGTCAAAAAAGCAAAAGAAGAAATCTGCACCTATGTCTCAAAACCCTAGGAGAAATTCTACTAGAGTTGCCAACAAATACAGGCTAAGGTCCAAAGCTATGTTTGACCCATCAATCAAAGAGAAAAATGTAATAGTCATAGAAGACCATTCTGAGGACTCTAAAGCAGGTGTCAAAGAAAAAGTAGAAAGACTTCCATTAAACAGAAAAAAAAAGAAGACAAAAACTTGGGGAAGATACAAAGAAAAGGAAAATAAGTTGATCAGTATTCTACAAGACCTATAACAAGATCAACCGCCAGATCATCAAAATTTGAAGCAGTGTTTTCTAATGACAAAGGATATTATTCTGCAAAACCAGAAAAACTACAGGAAATACTTTGTTTTTTACCTGTTATAGTCTTTATCTTTAAGAGAGGTTGTAGAATAGCTGGAGATGAATTTGTTGAAAAAAAAAGAGGTTTTTTTTGGGAACATGCCCCTTCACAAAAAATTCTCTCGGGTTTTACACAATCACATTTTAAAATATTCAAATTTATCTTTGAGGCCTATTTTTCTGAGAAAGCTACAGGAAATACTCTATTTTGTTTTACCTGTTTTAGTCTTTATCTTCAAGAGAGGTTGCAGAACAGATGGAGATGAACTCATTGAAACCAAAAGAGTTTTTTTTGGGAAAATTTCTCTTCACAAAAACCTCTCTTGGTTTTTACACAACTATCATAGTTTAAGAGATTCAAATTTATCTTTCAGGCCTATTTTTCTGCGATTTCATAATAAATAATTTCCTGTTTTAGTCAGTAATTTTGGGAGAGGTTACAGAACAACTGGTGAAGAATTTTTGGAAACCAAAAGAAATTTTTGTTGGGAACGAGTCGCTTCACAAAAACCTCTCTCAGGTTTTACACAACTATCACCATTTTATAGATACAAAGAGATTTTTGGACACTATGTTTCAAGAATTTATCATATTTATTTTCCTGAAAAATCTCATGGACAATAGTTGACAAGCCACCTCATCAATTCGAATTGGAGATCAGATTGGATCTTCTCCTTGATTATTTGAAACAACAAACTAAATACAGATGAGGAGTTTTTTAGATCCATTTCTTTTGGATATTGATAATTATGTATTGTTTATATATAAACTCTATAGAAGGAGAAGTTTGAGGGGGGAAAATTGGAGATCCAGAGGACCTGTTTTGGAAACACCTTGTAAGACATTATTGTTCTATATGACACTTAATATAAAAGCCATATGGATGGTTAAACTCTCTTTTCAACTCTTTTCTTCTCTCTTCATGCTTGAGCTCATTATTCAAACTGCAATGCATTTGTTTTCTTGATTATTGATTAATACAGTAAGGAACTTGTTGTGGTGATTATTTTCAAGTTTTTATTTCAGGATTATGTTCTTGTTTCTTAATGATATTTGGAGATAATAATTTATGTGAATTTTACAAATTGGACACTTCATTTTCTCTTTTTCTTATTCATCTAATCCATCTATGTGACTACTTGTTAACCAGTCAATGGGATATCTTCTGTTCTTATTCTGATTTTCTTGTTTATTTTATAACCTTTGAACCAATTTTCAACCACCTCATTCAAAACCAAACCATAAAAACCTTCAAAACTCTTTTGCAATAAATCGATGAGGCCCTAGCTTGCTCTCTCACAGTCAAGTGCAACTTTAGGGACTAACATGATCTACCAGGGGATCCCAATATCATCCATGTACTCGAACTTCCTGGTTGTGACTGACTAACTAATTGTACCAGAACAGAACTAACATGAGAAGGTAGTATCGAAATTGCCACTTGTATTTTAGACACTTAGGGTATGGGTGATTTGGGGCTAGCACCACTGGATTCACGGTGGTTTTCTTTGATCTTGGGTGTCTCATTTTCTTCCATTGGAATGATCTCTTTGGTCGAGTTCCCGATCTCTCCTTTTATCGAGGCTAAATCTTCTCTTTCTTCTTCAAGATTCATGCCGACTTCTTCCTCTCTTACGTTTACACCTTCTCCTTCTTGTCCAACCTCCTAGGGACTTCTTTCTCTCTGTGCTTCTCTCTCACTCAATCTTTGACTGGCCAGTCTTTCCTGTCTTCTCATCTTCTGCAACTCTTCTGTATGTCTTTCCTCTACTTCTCCTGATCCAACTTCTTTCCTCAACTTCTCAGACTATCTTGCTTCTTTCTTGATCTTTCCATGCCACCACTTCTCAACTATGGCATCTCTCTTCACAGATCGCTCGTCTCTTAAATCCATTTCTTTTTGTTCCCCCCCCCCAATTTGTCAAAGAACCCTTCCCCTCTCTCAGGACATGACTCTACCCCAACCTCGACCTACCCCAAGCGAGGGTGTTTATGTTGCCATCTTAGTCGGGGACACAGTCAACATCCCCTCTTCCATCAAGAAAAATTTAATCCACAGGGGGATCTCTCTCAGCAGTCTTCCCCTTGTGTCTTTCTTGAAAATTGCTTTTGCACGCAAAAAAGATTGGTGGTTCTCAACTGCAAAATCGATAATATATCCTTCCAAAGTGGTATTGACCTAGAAATCAATCGCCCGCATGACTGGACAATCTAGCCGATGAAGTGTTGCAATATTTTTCATGTCCCAAGTACAGATCCTCTTGACTTGTTCTTGGAACTCTGGAGCTTCTTGGAGCCTCTTTATCCAGTGGAAAAATTCTTTCAGAAATTTAAACCAAAAAATCTCATACTGGTCGCTCGATATTTCTGAGTAAAAGATTGCTTCACGAGTATCTTCCACTGATTTTCCCCTCAGTTCCACTTCTTTCCATATGAAGGTGTCACATTTTATTTCCCACCATTGGTCAATATTATATCTGTGAATCCCTAGAATCATCCTCCCTACAGGTTCCCTTTTAACTCAGGTCCCGAAAATGGAACCATTTTGTTGGTGCAAGTTTGATCAGACCAGGGTCCTTCTCTGGCTACCAACAAAAGGTACCGAGTATTCTATAGCTCTGGAATTTTCATCTCCTCCGAATAGAAGAAGTCTCACCCGAAGCGCTGCTGAGACAAATAGATAGGGAAGGGTAAGTAAAAGACTTAGGAGTATTCACAGAACCTTAATTACTCATCCTGATCTTGTGCAAGACATCTACCTATCGAACAGATCAGAAATCATATATGCAATAATCAAACCTAGTTATGTTGCAAATAAGAATTTAGACACATAATCATCGTGTGGAACTCGTAAACCATAAATGAGAACTGTAATGCACAAGTAAAACATACATAGACACAAAATATTTTGAAAATTTAGGTCCTTCTTCATATTGTCTTCAGAATCATTCTTCATGTAAAAACTCATAAATACACAGTAGTGCTCTATTGCAGAATCTTGGCTCTGGACTCATGTCCCAGAGCTCTGACTCTCAAAGGTTGTACTGATTACATTAAAGACTCAAAACCTTACTTGACTCGACTGACAGAAACCTTGTAGAGAGGGAAAGATCAGACTGAACTTGATCACAACTTAGTTGAACCAATAGATAACCAAAACCCTAGAAATAACAACAAGAACCCAACCCTTTTACAATAATTTTCAGCCCTATATATAAGTTAGGTTGCGTCTTCTGTCTCATCTTTCACGCTTTCTTGTTCTGTTGTAACTGCTTTTGCTTAGCTAGTGTTGCACTGTCTTTTGCAACTGATTTCTATTGATCTTTCTTTCTCTATTGTCCATCTTCTTTTGAATCTTGCACAACTCATACTCATTCCAAACTTGCTCTATTCCTTATCCCAAAAATGAAGGGCCCAACAATGCCCAAGAAACCCTCTATGGAGGCAGAAAATAAAAATGGTGGAGCAGAATATTCTATTAACCTGTTGCTTGAGCAAGCTCTCGTGTAGCAAAGGGATGAAATGATGGAGAAGTTTTCCCACATCCTTCAACGCCTGTCATTAGCAACAGGTGCATATTCATCAAGCGACCACTTGGAGGAACCTCTCCCTTCAAGGTACAATTTTATTTTGATATTCCCGCATTTGAAGGTTAGATAGATGTGGATGCATTAGAAAAATGGTTGAATATGATAGAAGGTTATTTCTTTGTTTTTACAATTTTTTCAATAATGAAATGATCACCTTCACACTACTCAAGTCTCTCCCCCATGTCAAACATTAGTGGAAAACTTACTGGGAGAAAATTTCCACAGAGTTATATGGAATATATGGGGCCGAGTCCACTTGCGAATTTTTTGTGGATGCGATCAAGGAACAATACTACCCTGTTGATAACTATCAAGACTAGTACGTGATGTGGACCACATCATGACATTTGGTTTTGAAATACCATGGGGCTCTGCATAGGTACATCTAAACCAAAATGTATTTTCTAAAAATCTCATCATTGGGAGCTTCCTATCGATATGTTGTCAAAATCGAGCATAAATTTAGGCACCAGAACAAATGGGAGTTCAAGTATGCAAATCCAGAACAACCAAAACATGGTAAATATGGCCCTAACCTATAACATTCTGAAAACCATTCCAAGACACATGAAAAGAAGGGGAAATGGAAGATGAAGAATGACACTAGGAAGTGGTGCGAATTCCACAAAATCCCCTGACACAACATCGATGAATGTCACTCGAAACAATCATTGGTGGCTGAGGTCAAAGATAATGAGCTAAAGCCTGATTCAGAATTTGATCCAGAAAATATTGAAAAAGACAGATCATTGACGCAGACCCTGCTGCTACTATTGCGACCACAACAATTCAAGAAGAAGAACCAATAGATCCTAAAGAGAGAGATCATCTCTTCCATCCACAAATGTGGGTGAAGGGGACCTTGTTTCATTTCATTGTTTATAGCAGTAGCGAGAATAACCTCATCTCAACTGAGGTCGTCAAACAATTGGGGTTGTCGACAACACCACACCCACAACCATACAACGTCGGGTGGCTTCACCAGGGACAAGATATCTGTGTCAGCCAGTAGTGCCTCTTGTCCTATGTCATCAATCCCTTCAAGTATGAGGTAGTGTATGATGTTGCCCCGCTTGATGTCTGTGATGTTATTTTGGGCCAACCATATATGTGGAAACATCATGCTGTTTATGAGTCTCGACCCCGTAGTGTCATTATTAATATGGGGGGTCAACTCTATAGGATACCATAGGTAGTTCCAATTATTGTTCCACCAAAAGAGTGTTGCAAGGTAATCTCTCATACTGCAAAATTCATCCTCTTCATAGTCTGTTCAAAGGATGCACAGAAGGCCACTACAACCACTACAGCCTCAACACCTTCTATCCATCAGAAGTAGATTTCAGAAGAGAAATAAAATATTGTTTCTTCACCTAAAATAGTTCCTACACAATGCCGCGTCAATCCCCGAGACAGTAGGTTGGTAGAACAGGTTCAACCCTACCAGCAACCAGTTCATGACAGCCTTCCACAGAACAAATAATGCAACTTCTCCAACAAGGCATGCAACTCACCAAGATTTAGATTCATAAAACACTTTCCCCTCTTCCCTGGGAAGTCAACACAATGGATACCATTGCTTCCTAATGGGGGAGGATTGATCCAGGTGGATATTGCTGGCCACCCACCTGTTCCAAATTCCAACTAGCTCATCTTGACAGTTTTCAGTTCAACACGTTCTTTGTAATGGGGACATTTCTTTGTAATTGTGGGTTTTTCACTTACAGGGCTGTCTTGAATCCCTACACAACATCCAAGTGGATATTGGTGGCCACCCACCTATTCAAACTATCTTATTTTGGAAGTTTTCATGTCAGTACATCTTTTTGTACTTCCATGGTCATTTTGGGGATCTAAAGAATGTTTTCTTGGCTTTCCACAGTCAAGCTATAAACAGAGTCAGAGTTTGATGGAATAATGCGTATTTATCGAAAATACCTTTCAAACAGGCTATCATGCACCTAAAACATAGATCATATACAAAAGTTACGACCTCAGGAAGTTAATGTACTAACTTACCCCAAAGGGGCCCACATGAATTTGGGTGTTTCATCTCCTAGGGTTAGGTTTTTGGATGCCTAGGGTTTTGGCATTCATGTTTATCATAAAAATACCTTCATAGCCTCATTGTAATCATCTTCTTGTGAATGAGCGTAGCCATCACATCTCTTCTCAGAGATTAAGATGCCACCATTCTAGCGAGTCTTGCACTCTGTATTTTTACAGTATCTGTAGATTTCTTTCATTAATAGAAATCATGTATTGTTGTATTTCTCTGTTTCTAGAATTTTGTATGTGTATTTCATTGTAATATATTTTATTTCATTTTGTTCTGAAAATCATCCAGATCAACGCCTCATTAAATGATGACGATGATGCTCCTACATCAAGGACCCTCAAGAATAGTCTAGAATCTCCTAGAAGGTCAATAAGAAGTCAATTATTCTAGAGGCCTCTAGAAAGTATTCAAGAAGTTTTCTAGTCAAAGTGGTTGCAACAATAAGTTAATTATGGGTAAAGTAGTTGTAACAAAGAAATTATGAGTTTACTAATTATGGGTAAAGTAGTTGCAACAAGAAAGTGCAGGTTGACCCTAAAATTAAGAAAAAGGGTAAAACAATTATGACCCTAAAATGAGGAAAAAGGGTAAAACAATTATGACCCTAAAATTAAGAAAAAGGGTAAAACAATTATGACCCTAAAATTAGGAAAAAAAAGGTTAAACAATTATGAAACAAAAATCAGGAAAAAACGGTAAAACAATCATGACCCTAAAATTAGGAAAAATGGTAAACAATTATTACCCTAAAATTAGGAAAAATGGTAAAATAGTTGAAGGGTAAAATAATTGTAACAAGAAATTAATTAATGGTAAAGTGATTATGGCAAGAAATTAATTAAGGGTAAAGTGGTTGAAAAGAAATTAAATGGAAGAGTATAAATACACATCAAGAGTCTCTCATTCTCACACACAAGTTCTTGAATATCTATATTGTGAACACTTGATATATTGGAGAATATGAGGTAGCAAGGATGAGGTAAAGTAAAGGGGATGCTTGTTTTGGGTCGCAACAAGGTATGATTATGAAAAAAGGTTGTCATAGGTTATGAGGTATGTCATTGTGCAAGTTTTGGGGGTTTGATACATGGTTGATGTGATAGTTCATTAGACTTGTTTTATGGATGGTATGACAGATGCTTAAGGCATATCTTGGAGGCCCCTTTTGGTTTTATGGTTGCATATGGTTGATGTTCATGCTTTGGTGTTATGTTTGATACATATCCTTTGTACATTGTATATGGTTGTTATGGTTCATTGTTAGAGGAACATCTTTGTGATATTGGAATATACTTGAGGCATATACTTGGTATATGATCTTGGTTGATTATGATGCAGGCTTGAGGTTTTGGTTTATACGTTGATGCATATGTTGGTACAAAGATGATGATTGATGTACATGGTTGATGGTTGAGGTACATGGTACAGGTGTTGGTGCATAGTTGATGCACTTGTTGTTGTACAAGTGTTGGTGCATGGTTGATGCACATGTTGTTGTACATGTTGTGGTACACAATTGATGCTTGGTAGGGTACAAGTTGATGGTTTGGTACATGCTTGGTCAAGGCATATGTTTGTGATGTTGGAAATCTAGTTAAGATGTGTCGTTGGTATATGATCCTGTGAGAGGATCTGGTTGAGTATCAATTACGGTGACATGTTGGATAGGTTGGTCAGTGATAGGTTGATCTGACAGGTTGATAGTGATAATGGCAGTGATAGTGGCAATGACGATGACAGTGATAGTAGAAGTGATTGTGGTAGTGATAGTTGGTATACACTTATATTTTAGGGAAGTAAGACGGGGAAAGGAAAGGGGGTTGTAGCTTCCTTCCCATTGGTTCCAGAGAACTCAAGGAGAAATAGAGCTTCCTTTAGGTTGGATCTTGAGAATTAGGGGTTTCTAGCCACCTTCTGGTTGGAGCCATAGAAGTCAGGTAGTTGTAGCTTCCTTCAGGTTAGAGTCTGTAAATAGGGGGTCATAGCCTCCTTCTAGTTGTAGCTAGAGAAATGGGAATTTGGTGCTTCCAATGAATGTATTATTTGATATATAAGAAATCATTTTGTGGTTTTCTCCCATTTGGGTTTCCACATAAATTCTGGTGTACTGTGTATTTGATGTGATTCTCTTATATTTATATGCTCATGATATATTGATGATACATTGATGATACATTGATGATATACTGCTAATTAAGTTGAAGTTTGTATATTGTGGTTAAAAGTGGTAAAAGTTTTCATACTAATTCACTCCCCCCTCTTAGTATTCCAACAAGAATACTTCTAGATCCACATCGAGGGGGAAACCTCCTTTTACATTATATCCAATTCTGAAGACAAGATGGCATGATTATACAAATGATTCTCCTTTATTATAAATAGGAGATAAAGTGAGCATAATGTAACCTACCACTAATCCAACCTAATAATAACTAATAAAATAACAATAAATTAGTGTTAGGTCCTTAAGGTCCTTAACATATTTCTTGTTCCAACAACCTCTTGATAATCTATATAGTCTTGGAGTGAAGAGTGCCTTATTTTTTCAAATGGAAGTCATAAACAAGTAAGTCTACATCCTTTGATTTTAAGATGTTAGTGTGGCAATGATTTGTATTTTGACCTATTATTTTTCTCTTTTTATTGACATGTTTCTCAACTACCATCTTGGGCTTGTACACACCATTAAATGGGTGTGTAAATGTTGCGTACAATGTAATTCAACTACTATAACTTCTTCATTTTCTTTATTGACCTTCAAAACTTTTGGAATCCAAAATGGATAACCACATGGATCTCTAGTGGTTAACACTGAAATCATGAAACCCTCCTTAATATCCTGTACTGAGCCCATATAAAGGTATCCCATGGCTTCATTATGTACACATGATCTTCTAGACCCAATATACATTTCTCTTTCCTTTACTTGTGAAGACTCAATAACACCATACGATTCATGTTCTTCAACAACATTACTTTCCATTTGTTCATTTGGCATACTTTGTGTCCAACTAAATGGAGTCTTAAAAAATATATATTCCTTTGTTGAGCCTGAAATGATGTCACTTTGATCATTGAAAAAACATTCCTACAAAATAGAATTAGCAACATCAAAGTATTCATATGTATATTTAATAAACCTTTTTATTCATTCCAAGTATTAATAAATGTTTACATATCTATTATCCCTTTGTGCATTATGGATTTCAATAGCTAATTGCAATAACACTAATGTTTATGCATAGATTTGATGATTTGAGATGAATTTTAGAAATGATAAACCTGATGAAGGCCTCCATTTTGCACTAGTTGTGTATTGTCCCCACTAATAAACCCATAATTGTTTTTGATACCATTAATTTAAACACACTGCATCATTTAAAAAAACCTGCATGTTTAAAAACAATAATTTAAACATGAATGTAGCTAATTAAACATACACACATCCACATGTAATTTCTCAAAAAATGGAGTTTATGTACAACAATATAAACCCATAATATAACTCAGATACAAGATAAATCACTTATCCTTTTATAACAATTGTGCAACCAGTTGTAGGGGACGAACGTTCCAACCAACCATAGACTTAGTATTCCAAATATCAACAACAACCCTCCCCCTAGATAGGGATAGGGATCCACAAAAGAGGGTGTCTCTCCACAATCCACTCATAGATTAGTTTTCCCACAACTTGTTGGGTAGGTGTTATATTCTTTGCATGTGTGTGGGGGGCACATTAGATTTGTTGACTGTGTTTGACAATCCCATCACATGTCTCACTTTATGGGCATGTGCATTAGGAATTTTCCTAAGGGGGTCCCAGGGGGGTAGGTTTTCCCCCTTCTGATTACACGGAGTGTTCGACTCTAGGTGGTATTCCAAAACCGACATGGTTTGGGGTAGCGGCTCAAAATTTTGTCTTTGGGTGTTTTTTTCTATTTTAGTATTTTTTATATTTTTAGTGGTTTTCTAAATTAATCCCATAGTAAATTTGTGACTATGCCCCAAAAAACTATGGGATGTGACTTCTCACACCCACCCTTTTACATGTATTCATTGATTGGTCTCTTCTACACTCAAAGCAAAATAAAAGGTTCACTCAAAAAAGTAAAATCAAGAAAAATGTTTGGGATTTAAACAAATAATAAAACCCCCTTAGACCTATCCTCTATTATGGATAAATCATTCCCCATATCTCTGTCCATGTCCACCTATAGCCATCATCACATTTTTTTATTTATAAAAGCTGGATATACAAGTTTACATATTACATTGCTTGGCCCACAACCACATATCATATCTACATTATAGATTAATAAACTAGTTATTATATAAGCCATGTTACATTCCCCCTCTCCTACAATTTTTCAACATCCTCTATGCACAACATAATACTAAGAAAATAAAATTATGCAAATGTCAAAACTCTAGCAACAATTCCAATCATAGTCTCATGTTCTTCTCAACCTGCCTGATCGAAGGAATGTACCCCCTTCTTTGCACGTAGCTCCTCAGGATGTACCATTATTTTATCAGGGACTCCAACGTAGGTTGGATAGGAAATATCCGAGATGTGGTTCCAAGAATTCTAGTTTCATGTTATAGGATTAATCAATAAATGCAGACATAAACACATCTCCCTAGAACCCACTGGAAAATAGAACAAAACAAAACATAACATGAAACTTTCCCTAAGTTCTAATCATTGAGTTTACTAATTAACAAGAGATGGGTAACATACCTTTTAAATGTCGCTTCCTCTTGCCATTGTCATTCTAGGTCCACTTCAATGCTCTTGTGATATTGAATCTGTAAGGGAACACAAACCAACCAAAGTAAAAGCAACACAATGTACTCAACAAGAACTTATGCATGTGATCAAGGAATCATACAATAAAACCAGAATAGTTTTATGGGAAAGAAACATATTATTGTATCATATTAAATGAATGTGGAGATTACAACCAAAAGCCTTAATGTCGCAAGGTCCCCTTCCGATGGCCCTTTTCTCCAACACACACACTTGCTCCAACCTTGAATGAAGCCCTCAAGTATGAACTGAAGTAGAATTCCTCATCCGATTCTTAACCTATTCAATATTAATATTTCTTCAATCAAACTTTGCCTTTTCCATGAGAGATTCCTCTTTATATAGGGGAAAGAGATATGGTTCAAGAGATTGGGATGATCCCACCAAATTAGAGAAGTGAGTAAGATCCAAACCATTTGGAATCCACCTCATATTCTAGAAGATCCCCTTCTATAACTTTCATTAAACTTGACCTTTTCTTAGTCTTTTGACATCGTTGTACCCTAGTTATAGAGCAGCCCACAGAAATGTCACAACCTAGCTTTAGAGCAGGGGGGACGATCAAGCATCATCGCACCCTGTATAGTGCATCCTGTGATGACCTTCCTTAATAGGGTTTTTGATAAGAGAAATCCATTCACCTTATTCATGGAGAAAGACTATTTTTGGGAACATGAAAGCATGTTTGTCAATGGATCACTGGGGTGACCAAAATAATGTGTAACACTACCCAAAACAAAGTCTTGCATTCTTATATTCCGTTTTCTTCAAAATTGAAAGAAATTTGTGGGTATTCCTCCCACATGGTCTCCTCGTTCTCCCACATAGTGTCTTTAGAACTGTAGCAGGTCCATTGGATCTTTACCAGGTTGATAAATTTGTTCCTAATCACTTTGACCTTTCAATATAGGATGCACATTGGTTCCACCCAAAAGCTGCATTCATGTTCCACCTAGATCCAGTCCAATCAATTACGTGGTTAGGGTTAGACACATATTTTTTCAATAATGACACATGAACAACATTATGAAATATCGTGAATGAAGGAAATGCTAGAATGTATGCAATTGGGCCTATCTTCTACAAGATTTTAAAAGGCCCACAATATCTCACTGCCAAATTTGGCAAGCTTCCCAATCTTAGAGAATTTCTTTTCTCTTTTACTTAAAAAAAAAACATCCTTGCCCACTTTAAAATATCTGTAAGTCCTATTCTTGTATGCATAATTGTTTTTCCTGTCTTAGGAAACTTTTTAATTTTGCATGATATTTATCATTTTCTCTTCCATTTGCTTTAAAAATGGCCCAATAACTTCTCTTTATATTGGGTTTTCCTAGTTCAGTGGCATGTTGTATTTTCTACCATACAAGGCCTCAAATGCCCTCATCTTTAATGATTCTTGATACCCATTATTGCAATAAAATTCGACTAAATGGATATGGTCTTCCCACTTGGATGGTTGGTCCATTACATACATTCTTAGCATATCCTCGATTATCTTGTTAGTCTACTCTATTTTCCCATATGACTATGGCTGATATGCCATACTTAAATTTAAATTTTCCCCAAATCCTTTAAACAACCCCTTCTAGAAATTTGATGTGAAGTTGGGATCTTTGTCTGAAACAATTGCCTTGGGAACTCCATGTATCCTGTCAATTTCCTTCATGTAAATTTATGTAATGTTGGTTGTCTTTTGATTTGTATTCATCAGAATAAAAGGTGTAGCCTTAGTTAATTTATCCACCACTACCATTATGGAATCATGCTACTTCACTGTTTTGGACAACTTAGTAATAAAATCCACTATAACAACTTCCCATTTCCACTTAGGCATGGGCCATGGCTATAGCATCCAAACTAGATTTCTATGATCACATTTTACCTTTTGATATTCTAGATATCTGTCTATGTAGTCATCCACCTCTTTGTTCATTCCTGGCCAAAAATATTGGCTTCTTACAACTGCAATTGATTTCTGATATCTTGAGTGCTCAAAATATGACACATTGTGCATTTTTATCAACATTGTATTTTTCAGCTCTCTTGAGTTTGACACATATACTTTTACTCTATGCATGAGGACTCCATCTTCTTTCAAATCAAAATATTTAAATTTCTATTGAAATTTACCTTGCTGTAGTGCTTCTTTTATTTGCAAATAGTATTGATTTTAATTTGTAACCTTTAAAATTATGTCTTTCAAATCAGAACTGTACATGCTAATGGTTGTAGCATACATCTCATGCACTCTTCTTATGAGTGCATCAACCACTTTGATTTCCTTTCCTTTAATATGTTTTATATCAAAGTCATATTCACTAAGGAATTCCAACCATCTAGTTTTCCTGGCATTTAGTGTTGGTTATCCAAGCAAATGTTTCTGACCACAATGGTCTGTCCTTAGCTCAATTTTGCTACCCATGAGATAATGTCTCTATATTTTTAATGTGTGACTAATCTCTTCCATCTCTAAATCATGTGTGGAATAATTCCTCTCATTTTCTTTCAATTCTCTTGACTCATAACATACCACATGCTCATTTTGTGTGAGAACTCCACCAAGCCCTTCCTTGCACGCATTAATTCACACAACAAAATATTTATATGGGTTTGTGATCTAGGTGGACATCGATGTCCTCCCACATATTCCACTGAATCAAAATATAGTTTTCCATGTTGTCAGTTTTCTATGGTTTTTTTGGGTCTTGAATTTCTAGGGTCGTTTTGAGGCCCTAAACGACATTTTTTGGACATTCGAGAGGCCAGGGTATGTTAGTTTTCTAATAGAATACCCTGGTCCAAACCAAAAGTTTTAATTTTCAAAAATTTGTTTCTAATGAGCTATTGTGTTCCCCAAACGAAGACCGCACACACAATTAATGTCCAGGACAAGTTGATGTATCAACTAACTACATTGGGTCCCACAAACCTTTTGGCATTTTATCTTTTGGGGTTAGGGTTTTGGATGTTTAGAGTTTTCTCATTGATTCTTTATGTTAAAAATACTTTTTGGCCTCATTATAATCATCTTCTTGTGAATGAGCATAACCATCACATCTCTTCTCGGAGATAAGCTTCCACCATTCTATTGATTTTATTTCATTCCAGATTTTTATAGTCTGTACACATTTCATTCTTTAATAGAAATTGAGTATTATTGTATATTTGTGTTTCTGTCATATTTTTCTATTTCATTTCATTCCCTCATAAATATAGATCAGTGGTATTAGAGTAGTGTGCTATTTATTTGTTTCCTTGTGCATGTCCCCAATGAGGTCAGGGTATAAGGAGTTGGGACTCCAACTACTTGTGCCTCTAAAAGACCATCCTTGCCAACCTTGACGGTGTCCCATGGTGGAAGAAAAGAGAGACGAGGTAATAAGAGATCCTATTTAGTTGTTTCTCGAGGAAGCCCTCATGTGATAGAGGGATGAGATGATGGAATTTTTTTTTTCTGAAATCCTTCGACGACTACCGACAATAGAAAATTTGTCTTTCTCAAGAAGCCATTATGAACACGCCACCCCTTTCAAGGTACAAGTTAATTTTGATATTCATGTACTTAAATATCAAATAGATGCATATGATTTGGAAATATGGTTAAATATGCTAGAAGGTTATTTCTCTATCCAACATTTCTCTGATAGGGAAAATATCACCTTTTCAGTCCTTAAGGATGTCCCCCATGTCAATAGTTGGTGGGAGACTTACTGTAAAAACATTTCCACAAAATATCATGAAATGTTTGAGGCTGAACTCACATGGGACTCTTTCATGGATGTCATTAAGGAACACTATTACCTTGTTGGAAACTATGACGACCAGTACACGATATGGACCACACTGCATCGAGAGAGGGACCAAACAATGTCATATTTCACAAATAACTTCCATACCTTTCACACCTAGATATGTATCAGAGATTCTGAGAGACATATAATTCTAAAATACCATGAGGGTCTACATAGGTACATCTAATCATAAATGAATTTTATGTACATCTTGTCACTGGGAGCCACTTATCGATATGCTTTCAAAATCAAGGATTTTTTTTAAGTAGTGGAATAAGAGGGAGTTCATTTATGCAAATCCGCAACAATAAAAGTATGGTAAATATGACCCTAACTCATAGAACAACCAACCTCATAAAACCATCCAAAACCATAGGAAAATAAGGGTAACAGGAAGACAAACAAGGACATTAGAAAGTGGTGTGAGTTCCACAAAATCCTTTGAAAAAACATTGATGGATTCCACTCAAAACAGTCATTGGTGGTTGAGCTTAAAGAAAAAGAGCCAAACCCTAACTACAAATTTGATTCAGAACACAATAAAAAGAAACATATCATCGATGTAGAACCCACTACTACCATCATGACCAAAACAATCCAACCATAGGAGCATGAGGAGGGGGAGTGCATGTTCCATTTACATATGTGAATAAAGGGGACCCTACTCCATTTCATTGTTGATAGAAAAATCCAAAAGAACCTAGTCTCAACAGTGGTCATCAAGCAATAGGAGTTTCCAACAACACCACACCTATAGCCATAAAACATCAAGTGGCTCCACCATGGACGAGATATCCACGTCAGCCAACACTGTCTCCTATTCTACGACATCAATCCCTTCAAGGATGAGGTAGTGTGTGATGTTTCCCCACTGGAAGTGTATGATGTTCTTTTAGGAACTCCATAAATGTGGAAACTTCATGTTGTTTATGAGTCTCTACCTTGTAGTTCCGTAGTTAATTTGGGTGGTTCGCTCTATAGGGTACTAGAGGTAGTTTCAATTACTTCAATTTCATTAATCTCGAAAAAAAAGTGTTGCAAAGTAATATCTCATGCCACAAGTTTTATCCTCTTTACGATCTGGTCAGACGGTGAAAAAGAGGACACTAAAAACACCATAGCCTCATCTCAAGACCTTTCTATACAACAAAAGCAGGTCGATAATAGTTTATAAGTGTACAAAGATATTTTTTCTTCACCTACGAGTGTGCCTCCAGACTTCCAAGTCAAGAAAAGATATAACAGATCCCGTCATAGCTCTATTTTCCATAACCATTTTTAGGTGTGCTTGGGGTTCCAACCATTATCCCCCATTGATATAGCTCTTCATGTTGCATCTTCCTCGTTAGAGTCCTCCTACACTCAGACCAAGGTAAATCATGTAGCCATATTTGTTGAATAGATCCATCCCCGCCAACAAACAAGTTCATGACTTCCTTCAATAGGCTAATTCCAAGTACAAGAAAGACAACTTATTCAGCAAGGAAAGAAACTCACCAAGTTTCATATTGAGCAAAAGATTCCCCATCTCCCATGGGAACTTGACGCAATGGAGACCATTTCTTCTTAAGGGGGGAGGATTAATCTAGGTGGACATCAGTGGCCACCTGTTGATGGGTCCTAAATCCATTGACTCAATAGTAGGAACCAAACCTACCACCGAGGCCCAATTATACTCTACAACATTTAAAATGGAATGGTTCTCTAGATCTTGTGATCCGACCAATTTATCGATGAGCTTTTGTGTTTTCTTGTGAAGGCTCTTCCTTCAGTTAGGACTATTTTATTTTGTATTTTCTCTTGGGTAGGGCTGATATGAGAGATGAAATCCAGTATGAACCAACTTGAAAAACAACAAGATTAAGTTTTAACTACTGGGGAAGAGGTTAAGCTTGGGATAACCCATTGCTCAACATGCAGACAATTACTCTATACCACAGGCCTAGTACTAATACATTAATCATGTGAGCATCCAATTACTATATGAGAAACTAACTATCAGAAATAAATCACATATGTAATAAGATAATGGCAAGAAAAATAATTCATCTACCATAACCATGCATCACATAATCACACAATGATTTATCTTCATCATTAAAGTAAAGAACATCAAGACATTGCACTAGATAACTTGATAACATAATTAATTGCTCTTACTCATTACTACATCATTCATGAAACAAGATAGGAAGTAGTTCTTCTCTAAGTCCAATCACATGCATCTGATGAAAATAACTTTTCTTTGGTCCGGAAGGACTTCTCAATTCATAGTAGTCTCAAAATAATTCTTAACAACCAAAAAGAAAGAGTTCTTACAACAACCATTGACATTTTTTTAATTGGCCAATGTCTTTATTTACAACATAAAGTTTTAACTGAAACTAATGGCTAAGTGTAGTTTAAACAAAACAAAAATCACCACATGGCGTGATCTTCTAACATCTTCTTTAACAGTCATCTTAAAATACTTCTTGGAAAGGGTGACTTCTCTCATATTCAGTCGAACTGACAAATAGTTCTTGACAAGTTTGGGCCCATGGAAGTCTATGTTGTTCCATCGGGGCCGCATATATTCCTCTAACATATACTGCATGCGCCGGATACTTTACTAAAATGGAGTTCAACTGTTGTAGCATGGTTCGGGCTCTGATCGGATGTTCTGTGAATTTTCACACTTTCCCTGGCCTCACATTGGCTATCTTTGAGAACTCTTCGGTCCATAGCGCATCTTGTTCGGCATGCAGCTTGACCACATCACTCAGGTCAATGAAATTATCGAGGGTGCCAAAATCGGAGAGCTTGACATCCTTCATTATTTTTTTAATTTTATCCCATTGCTTCTTACACCTGGTCCATTGTTCTTGGATCTCTCGATGTGGGTCCCAAGACATCTTAGCCTAGTACTTGGCTGATCACTTCATGCGATTAAGACAACTTTTTCCTATCATCTAAATGCCATGTGTTTCCTTATCTCGGCCTTGTTGGACTACCTCAATGTATTCGAGTCTTTCTACCACTTGCTTCTCCCTTTCATACCATTGCTCCATCTCCTTGCAAGTTGTGAGAGCCATGAGAGTGTCTTCTTGGAAATCATCTATGTTTTCAGTTAACAGTTGTCTTTCCTTCTTAAACTTGTTGTAAACTCCTACGAACTCACCTTTCAGATACACAGTGGTCTGCGTGGCGCCTTTGTAGTATTCGACAAGATAGCATAATTTCTCAAGCTCCTTTAGGGAGGTGGCTAGTTCCTTTTCATTTCTCCTGGCTCTGTCCAAGGTGGCATTTGAGAGGGATTTTCCTACGTTGATTAGTTCAGACGTCCGGGCATCTAATGTGTTGATCAAGTTCTCCTCTATAGTAACTAAGATGGAGTGATCCAACGAGATCCTTCTTTTCTTCGCAGTCCTTTGAACAATGGCATTTCTCTCATGATCATAGGAGATCACATAGATATATGCTACCTCGTCTACTAAATCTAGTATATGCTGATCGCCCCATGTTAGTTTGTTTCCCAAACTACCAGTGGTGTATATTTGTTCAAGATTGAGCTCTTGAACTTCCTCACTGTGCCTTGTGGTTCCAAATTCTACTTTTCGCTCATCGGGGATTTGAGTATTGGGAAACATGGAGGTTTCAGGCATAGACTCATTACATATTTGATCGCCAACCGTAGAACTGTTGATTTCCTTTTGCGGGGATCCTTTCTTTGTCTCCTTCGGTTCAGGCTCATCATTCAGATCTGCTTCGGTTTCCTATTCATTGGGTTCTTTTGTGCCGAGGCTGCTTTCGACTTATGTTTTCTTTTGCGAGACCTCCTCATATTGAACCTTGGGCTCAGGGGAGGAAAATTTCTCGGCATCCTTTTCCTCTTGTACATGCACATCAGATTCATGAGATGATTCCAGGCTTTCATCATTGGTATATGTATGTATAAGTTTGTTGATGGAATTAGGCACTCGTGTTTCTATTGACACCCAACCTATCTTTGTTTGACTTGTCCTGTCTACAGGGGATTTTACCGACAATGTCGTGGATCCAGTGTTTCCTAATCTGTCAGTCTTCCCAAGGTCTGTGGAATCGGGGGCTCAACTTCGTCGGGTCTTTCTCGGGTACTAGTTGGAAGCATGGGCATTATGATAAGGTAAGGATCATCCTGCATCTATTTCATTATTAGCTGGATTTGCTGGTACAAAATTGCACCCATCCCCTGTGCAGCTTGAACTTCAAGGAAATCCCTTCTTTGAACTAGGGATTCCTAATAAACTGTTGCCGCCTCAATGCCCTCTTGGGGATATCCTATTCCTTCGCTCGGTTCAGATGCTACAGTTCCTTCCTGGGCCCTGAGAATTTATTGAGCTGTCTGCTCCAAAGACGTCGCTTGCTCTTCCCAACTCATAGCTTTGAACCTGGTTGTTCAAGGATCAACCCTCCTTGACACCACTTCATCCCAATATTGAGCGTTTTCGATGAAAATTTCATATTCGAACCGATCATGGGCATAAGGCCAACATGATGATACCTGCGATGCATGTTGTAGGACCAGGCCCTTAGGATCATGTTTGTGAAATCTGTCGGTGAGGTACTAAAATTCTAGGTGACTCAACCCTTCTTGCTTAGCATGCATGGTATCTTTGACCATGTAGAAGCCAATATGAAACCCATATAGAATGAAGGCCCCCTTCTTGTCTGTTACTAAAGTGGCATCATATCCTTACAAGATGGTCTGGTAGAAAATTTCCCCTAACAGTAGTCAGTAGGGAACATATATGGGTAACAAATGGGGTGCCCCTGTGGCTCCAAAAAACCTAATGTAGGTTTCAAGCTCGTCTAGATACCAGTTACCCACTTTGGATATAACCTTTTTTGCTTCTTTTGACAGCCTAGGGTGCTCTTTCCTGAAAAAAAAAATATATATACGTGCAATAAACTGGTCACAGATAAGAGAATAGGATTTTTTGTACCTGTTATCCAATAAAATGTTGAAGTATACATGGACCGGGAGCTCCGAGGAGTTCCAGTTCAAGTTCATTCCAGAGAAAATGTTCTTGGAACAGATGATGTCTAACAGATACAAGGCCATGTAGAAGGAGGGTTTTTCCCTCTCTTTTGGCGTCTGGGCTTGTCTTATGCAGGTGCTCAACTATTTGGAGATGATGACACCCCAATTGAATCCTACACTTGAAATGGCCACCATATAAACTAGGGGCATCCAAGCCTCTGAAAACCGGGAGAAATATTTCTCCCCATGCAACTTGTAGAGAAGAGCCATCATGTATATGTATGGTTCCCTTAGATTGGTCATTGGGTACCAGCCGACAGTTTGGTTCATGAATTATTTGTCTTCCCTCCACCATGATGCCATGCTTTTGCTGGTATCGTGTGATGCATAGAAACTCATAACAAAATGAGTGCTCAACTTTTCTTCTAACTCATTGAGCTTGTAGTAACTTTGAACCTTCGATGGCAAGAAAACCCTGATGCATTGACCATTATCATCATTAATCAAACATTTATGTGCATTGGTGTGGTCAATGAGACACTTTAGGAGCTCAATGGAAGGAAACACCAGATTTCAGCTTGCCACCATGTGTAGATAATCCCTACGGATGTTTAGGAGGACATCATCATCGAGCTTCCTTGTATTAGGATCACTATGCGAGGTATACTCGAGGGGTTATTCTCTCTTGATCTTCTTAAACAATTCTTCCTAGCGAGGGAATGCTGTTTTGGCTCCAATGTTTTCCTCTGTGTCCCTGAAGGCTGGGGGTTGAATGAAGGCCTTCTTGGTAGCTGTCTTAATGATAGGCACTGGTTTGGGGGAAAATTCTAATTGTATTGCAACTGCTAGGGAGGAGCCCTCTCCTACTTCTGGTTCTTGCGGCTTTGGTGCTCTTGGGGATTTCCTGGTGGAGTGTTTCTTCGAGGCATTGTTCCTCCAATTAAAACAACCTTTAAACATCTGTGCAGATTAGAGCTGGGTTGAGAACATAAAAGGAAGCGTAAAACACCACGAGTGGATACATACGTCTAATGCTTGCTAGGCTAGTTGTCTAATACTCACTGAACTTTGGACGAATTCTCTGGATCGTTAGCCCTGCTCCTCTGTTCATTCTGAACTCTTTGTCATGCAGAAAATGATCATACACAATGACCTCGACAACATATATCAGGAGAGACGCTATCCGTCGTATCAACCAATTAATAGGAGTAATAAATGTAATTCAAAAATAAACTACAGTTGGTTCTCCGCAATTAAATTGTAACTGGTCGATAGCGGTGGCATGGAGGCAGATGCATTGTATCGACAAGTTTAAACGATTTCTTTTGATTCACTCATAGATTAGAAACTAATGCGCGATCCACAATTTTACTAACACCTTAAATGAGTTATACCTAGCGAATCTGAGGATTAAAATGTTTTATCACATCGTGTCTTTCTGGTTTGGAGGTTGGGGATCGACATTTTAAAAATTAAAATTAATGTGTATTTTATTTTATAACTCCCCGACGTTGAAATCGCATCGGGTGTCGACGATCGACGATACTGCTCCTCTCCTTGCGCAATGCTTACTTTTCCATTTTTCTGCCGAAGCCAAATGGATCGGTCTTCGACGATACTCCTACTGAAGTTTAATTGCAAAAAGGAAAGACCTTCGTCTACCGATGCCGACGAAGATCAGTGCTCGGTTATTTTAAACTTCTCAAATGATTTTCGTCACCTTTAATATTTACTGATGCCAAACTTCTAAGCGCGTTGGGGAAAGCTTTAGTTTGTCGATTCCTTAATTAGTTGTTAAATACCCTTTAATGTTTAATATGATTCTTTGTTGTATGTTCAAGCAAACTTTAGAAAAAGAAATATGAAAAATAAGCACATGTATTAGTTTCATACTGAAGGCAAAACAGACAGTGCAAAGGATCAAGTGGTTCCCAAAAAGTAAAAAATGGACATAGACTTTTAGGGTGTGTTGAGTGCTCAGCACCACCCACCTATTCCACTAACTCAAAATACATTTTTCCATCTTGGAAAATTTCTACGGTATTTTTGGGTCCTGAACTTTTGGGGTTGTTTTGTGGCCCTAAACGACGCTTTTTGGACATTCGGGGGCCCAGGGGTTGCCAATGACATGCCTTGGACGTAGATAAAAGTTGTAATTTTATTTCTTTCCAATGAGCTATCATGCGACCCAAACATATATCGCATGAAAAATTAATGCCCCGGGGAAGTTGATGTATCAACTAACCACATCATGGCCCACAAACCTTTGGTGTTTCATGTTTTGGGGTTAGGGTTTTGGATGTTTAGGGTTTTCCCATTGACACTTTATGTTAAAAGGAATTTGTTTTCCTCATTGTAACCATTCTTGCAAATGACCAGATTCATCACATCTCTTCTCAGAGATAAGTTGCCACCATTCTAGCGAGTTCATTTCACTGTGCATTTTTATAGTCTATGCAAATTTAATTCTTTAATAGAAATTAAGTATTAATGTATCTCTGTGTTTCTATCATATTTTCACATTTCATTTCGTTCCCTCATAAATCTGGATTAGTTTGTGATCTTCAAGATTGGTGCACCTGTCAAAATGTCCTTCAATCACTGAAAAATATCTTCACATTTGAAAGTCCATTCAAGTTTTCCTCTCTTATTTTGCAAGGAAGTAATTGGGCTTGCAATATTTTAA
>ML777925.1:761271-772450 GCA_009831015.1 Picea engelmannii | reverse complement strand
AGTACTTTTTCTGAGGTTTTTCTGTGCTATATTGATATTTGGTTCTTAACACTTAGGATCAACTGCTATCTCATATGCTAAAATAGTATGACCTAAGTAATGAATCTTCCTTTGCCAAAAGATGCACTTAATTAACTTGGCATTCAAATTATGTTCTCTAAAAACTTGTAGCACCATCCTTAAATGTTTCTCATGTTCCTCCTATGTATTTGATTAGATGAATATATCATCCAAGAAAAACGTTACAAACTTGTTTAGGTACTTCCTGAACACTCCATTCATCAAAAACATGAAAAAAAATATTGGATTTGATAACCCAAATCGCACCACCACAAACTCAAAATTTTCATATCTTGTCTTGAATGTTGTCTTGTTGATATCTTCTTCCTTTATTATCACTTGATGATAGCTTGAACTCAAGTCAGTCTTGGAAAACATTCTTGCACCTTTCAGATAATTAAATAGATCATCAACCCTTGGAAAATGATATTTTTTTCTTTATGGTAACCTTATTTAGCTATTTGAAATCAATGCACATCCTTAAGGTTCCATCCTTCTTTTTCACAAAGGGAACTATGGCACACCAAGAATGATCCATATTATATTGGGAAAAAAATGAGATACAAACGAAAATATAGTAGAGAACATAGTAATACAATGAAACTGAACTTCTTTCAAGGAATAAAGTAATAGAATATTGTATAACACAGACTAGATATATTGGTGGTATCTTATCTCTGAAGAGAAATAGATGTCGGCTACACTCAATCACAACAAGAATTACATCACATTCCATTGCACACTCAAAGGACCTCCTTTACCTTGATTATATATGAGAGAGTGAGAGGAGAATAATTCCCATGATTTATGTGGGATGAATTGGTCTAAGTTTACAAAATTCCATAGGCATGTAAAACACTAGGACTTCCCAGGAGGTCACCCATTCCAGTTCTACTCTAGTCGAAGCATTATTAGCTATATATTTATGATGGGATATGATACATTCATGTTGTAGGAATGTACATAAGACCACTAGGAAATCATTACAAGAGACCCTGTTGGTTGATGTGAAGGTCTCATACCTAGTTCAACTAGACAATAGTGCATGGTTGGGAGTGTGTCATCATCAACAACTTCAATATCTTGATGACCTTGGTTGAGACCAATTTCTTCTGGTTCCTTCTGTCAAAAATTAAATGTAGTGGGTTTCCCTTCACCCACATATATGAATGGAAGAGGTTCTCCACCTCCTCGTGCTCCTCTGAATCATCTGGTTGGATCTTTGATGTTGTGATGGTAGCACTGGGGTTTTCATCGATGATTTGATTTCCATGTTCTAAATAAAATTCTAAGTTAGGGTCCGATTCCTTTTCTTTAAGCTCAACCAACAATGACTGTTTCAAGTGACATTCACTAATGTTGTGCTAGGGAATTTTGTGGAACTCACACCACTTTCAAGTATCCTTATTCATCTTTCCATTACCATTATTTCCTACGTCTTGGACCAACTGTGTTGAGGTTGGAATTCCTTGATCCGTCCCTTGTTCTATGAGTTATGGCTACCTTTTCCATACTTTTCTTATTGTGGATTTGCATATCCAAACTCTCTCTTATTTCGTCGCTTACATTTCTTCTCAATTTTGACAACATATCGATAAGTAGATCCTAATGAGGATATGTCCAAGAAATCCATATCTAATTGAATGTACATGTGTAGGCCATTGTATCACTTCAGAACCAGGTGTCTCTCGAAATATTGAATACCCAAATTTGGGCTCAGGGTATGGACGATGTTGATATAATATGTAACTTTTTAGTCTCTCTCTTGATGCAGAATCATCCATATCATATAATATTCGTCATAGATTCCAACAAGGTAGAAATACTCCTTGAGGGAATCCACAAAGGCCACCTAGGTGGGTTCTCTCTTGAATGGCGTAAATTTATCTATGATGTTCCTCTCCCAGTAACCTTTCTGCCAATATTTGACATGGGGATGGGATTTGAGCAGCATGAAGGTGATATTTTCACCATTGGAAAAACTTTGGATAAAGTAATAACCTTCTAGAAGATTCAACCATTTTTCTAGAGAATCTACATATATCTAGCCTTTAAATAAAGGAATATCAAAATTAACTTGTACCTTAAAGGGTGTTGTACCTCCGAAATGACTGATTTTTGAAGATTCCTCAACCACCATCAGTAGTTGTCGAAGGATTAGAGAGAATTTATCCATCATCTCGTTCATCTGTCACATGAGGGATTCCTCGAGCAACTTCTTGAAAGTATCTCTTACTTTGTCATCTCTCATTTTTTTCTCCATGGGAGGTCACTTGGGATGATGAGAGTGTTTGAACCCAATATAAACTAACTCAAGACCCAACTCTCTAGACCTTGACCTCATTGAGGACATGCAATGAGAAATAAAAAGGAGAAGACTACTCTGATACCTCTAATTCAGATTATATTTGGAAAAAAATGAGATACAAATGAAAATATAGTAGAGAATACAAAAATACAATGAAACCTAATTTCTATTAATTAATAAATTAACATAATAATGTAGAACAAAAACGGGTTAGATTGGTTATATCTTGTCTCTAAAGAGAAAGAGATTCCATCTACGCTCAATCACAACAAGCATTACATCACACTCCATTGCATACTCAAAGGACCTCCTTCACCTTGATTATATATGAGAGAGTAAAGGAGAATAATACCTATGATGCATTTGGGATAAATTGGTCTAAGTTTACAAAATACATAGCCATGTAAAATAATAGGACTTCTCAGGAGGTCACCCACTCTAATACTACTCTAGCCCAAGGGAGATTAACTGCAGAGTATAATGGGTTTTGGTGCATTGATGTTGTAGGAATGTACATAAGACCACTAGGAAATAATCACAAGAGGGAAAACAATTATTTAGTTGAAGAGGTAGATGGTCATTGATATCCACCTAGATTAGTGACACACTTCAACATATATACCCCTTCTTTAATAGTTCTCCATGCTGCATTGACAACTCCTTCAAATTTGGTGTGCCTATCCTATAAGGATTCTTGGACATTGGGGCATCTCTTGGCACCAAATCAATGAATAAATCAATGTCTCTCTTTGGTGGAAACCTTGGAATCTCCCTAAATATATCCTCAAAATATTTCAAGACTGGATGGTCTTCAAAAATTGTCATTTTATCTTTGGCTACCTATTCCACATGGGTTGCAAAAATATGGCATATCTTCCTGAAACTCTTCTTCAACTGCATGGATGAAATCTCTATAACAACTACAGTCCTTGGGATACCTTGAACCTTCCCTTGCTTCACTTCCTCATCAAGACAAGTGATTGTCTTGTTGTAGTATTCTAGGAAAGCATGGTTCTTTTCCAACCAATCCTTACCAATCAAACAATCATATGACCCAAGTGCTATGATGTTCAAATACTATTTTATGTTGAGTCCATTCATGTCTATTAGAGAATATTTAATGAACTTATTGATCCTTCTGTTAGCGCCTATGGCTAGATGAAAAAACTGAGATTTACCATGCTTTCTTCTTTGCAAGTGAAATATTTCAACAAGGTTAAGATCTATGTAATTATGGCTAGCTCTAGAATCAAATAAAATTGCTATGGTTTGGTTATCAATATTACCTTCTACTTCAATCATCAAGGATTGGTATTTTCCTTTCTTTTTGTCCAAGGACACATAAATCCTTGGCATTCTTATTCCCATGTATTCAACAATATAATCCTCCTAAATATTGTAAAAAGTTCTCATCCTTTCTCCTTTGTGAGGGAAATCCCTATACAAGTGGTCTCCCTCACATCCCCAACATTGTATGGGATACTATATTGTCCTTTTCCCAAAATAATTTGTCATCCTGGGCTCATTATAGGATGATTGTCCTTTCTAATATGTTTGAAATTTGTCCCTGTGAAAAGGTGGCTTAAAACCTTTCTTCCTTTGCTCCATTTTACCCTTCATCTTGTCATTTGATTATTTTTATAAAGTTGGCCTCCCCCTGCTCTACTCATGAAGGTGATTTGTCTTCCTTATGAACTCCTCCAAAGTCCTACGGTTATCATAATGTATATTATCACTTTAGAAAGTAGGTATCTCACTTAGAATCCTATGGATTTTAACCTTCTCATCCTTTATGAAGTCAACATACTTAAGCAATTAAAATAATAGCCTCTCATATTCATCCATTTTCATGCTTCCCAATTTGGGTTCAAAGAACTCTTACATATTCTTATAATAATAATGCTTTGATAAGTATTTATTCTAGAAATATCCCTTAAACTAGCTCCATGATACCTTCTTCTCCTCAAGGTTCTTGGCCTGCTTAAGCTAATCACACCACATGGTTTCTTTTCTTTGAAGGTGGAATTTTACGATTTTGGCTTCTACATTTGATGGCTAATCATGCAGTTGAAAATATTTCATCATTCCCAACTGCCAGGATTTATCCTCTTCTGCATTTCTATTCTCTCCATAAAAATTTGGTGGCATGCTATTACCGAGTTCACCTTGCAAAATATTTGACTCGGGTCTTCTCCTTTTCCTTATGATAGAGGACACACTTGGGTTTCTCTCTGGCCCTAAATTTGCATGATATATTCTATTACATTTCCCTAGTGAATGGCAATGTCTTCTCACACTCCTTTAATGTATGTCATCGTTGTGATCATCCCTTCTACCATGGGATATGGATGTTGCCACTTGTCCAACACTAGCTACTTTCTTTAAGCTAGAATCCTTGTTGAATTTTTTATGCAACATATTCATAATCTATATAATATCGTCATGATATTTCATTATCCTTTCATTATCTTCCCTATAGGTCTGCATTTATCTCTACAATATTCTCATAGTTTCATCTAGCTCCACAGGCTCCACATTTCTTCTTTTTCCACTGGACTTAGTCTCATCATTTCCCATCCTGACATGTATCCATATGATCTCATATTCATGGTTGTATGACCCTTGAGATTACTCCATATATCTAGTTCTTATATAGGAACTAAATCTTCCCTCATGCACCTCTAACTCTGCATGAAAATGTGTATACAACAATTGTTGTTAGAATTAAGCACATTATAAAACACTTTTATTAATATATATATATATATATATATATATATATATATATATATATTAACAGAAGCAGGGAAAAAATTATATTTAAAAAAATGCGAGTAAACACAGGAAGAGTACAAAGTCTATGTTACAGGAGTTGAAAAATTCAAAATACAGTCCCCTGTATGCTTCCAGATGGAAGTGAAGAGCAGGGGTAGTGCTTACTAAAATGGTAAAGCCTATTTGAGCTGCTATGGTGAAAACCATGCAAAAAGATCCTAGTAAAAGCATAATAAAGCATTGCATACACTTAGATTTTGTTTTGATCTAGTGTAGGGGATTCTTCGTCTGTTGGAGGCTACATATTGAGGTCTAGTCGCAGTCGTGATCCTGATGAGGAGGCTTCGTTAGGTATGAAAGTATCCGGGAAGGCTGTGGGTGACGTAGGTCCAACCACAAATTGGAGTGCCTCTATTTGTTGTCTTGATGCTTCACACTCATCCCCATTTCTTTGTTGCTCTCCCCTGTGCTGGATGGTAATCTTAGTGATGGATAAAAATTGTGTTGAAAGAGCCCTGGGTTGAATTTGAAGGTTCTGTACCATGCTCACCAACTCGTCGTTCTCTTCCACTGAAATCGTTCACTGATTTTGCCTGTTCATCTTGCCTAAAATCCTTGCGCTATCTGGCTAAATTACGCAGGTATCTGTATATTTTCTCATGTGAGGAGTGAATGTTTATTTTCTCTGCTTAGAATTGATAATACCAGCGAGATGAGGCACCCCTTATATGATATAGGCCATCACCCTTGTTTGGTTCATAGAACTTAACCAATTTCCCAAATTTAGCCACAAGTTGCAGCCATGCTCGTTGTTGAAGTTGGTACCCTTCGCATTGCCTGAAATCAATGCACAATACACCCTAGATGTCATGCTGAACAAGCTCTTCCCACTCTAGTAGTTGTTTCCACTTGAAGTAGTTTCTAGAGGGACGTCGAAATGACCTCCCAAGTCGGGGGATATGATTATAAGATGCAACATGACACAAGCTGAGGTGAGGGGAGGGTTCCTAAGTGTCAAGAGTTGAGGTGGGGTAGTTGTTGGTATCTTCTATGGAACACGCTAAGGTGAGGGGGAGGGTGGATAAGTGTCGATGGCTGAGGGAAGGTTTTATGATAGGATGAAATCGTGACCCAAAGCAAGGCCCAATTCGACATGACACGTTGAGTGGGCAGAAGTGCTGGCTACCAGGAGTCAAGTGACGTGGTCATGGAATGGGTTTGTAAAGAGTAAGGTCATTAACCACTAATGAGCCTTACTCCAGTTCGATTGTTAGATTTGCTTGGGCATTGGCCAAATGATTATTTCTTCAGAGGACATGGAAGAGGGAGATATTGTGGAAAAGTTTGAGAGTTTCTGAAATTCTTCAGAGAATGGCCTTTAAGTGGAGATTTGTGGGGTTGGATCCTTTGCGCACATGACTTATTATTATCTTAGAGTCCCCAATCATCGAGAGGGAGTGAAAATTTAGGATTTTGGCGAGGTGGAGGCCTTGGTACATGGCATAGGCTTCGGCTTGATTATTAGTTGTGATGCCTAGATTCCAATAAAAAGAGATCACTTGAATTCCTCATGGGCATATGATGACCCCTCCCGCTCCTGGCACTCTGGGTTTTTCTTTTGAGGCTCTGTCAAAGTAGAGAATGTGATTTTTTTTCCTTTTGCGCCAATGTAAGTACTCATTATCTTCATGAAGCTTCCAGGAGAATCTAGAGGGATAGGGGGAATGAATAGTGGAAGGAAAGGAGGGGATAAAAGAACATATCTAGTCAGATTCTATGGTGGAGGTGGGGGAGAAAGAGATGGCTTTGGGATTGGAAATAAAGAAATCATCTAGGAGGCCTACAAATGTTTTAGCTACGAGATCAGTGGGAGAGCGAAGGTTGGAGAAGATGATTCTATTTTTGGGGAGCCAAATTTATCAAATGTACTTGGGCAAGGCTTTAAATAAGGCTTTAAAGAGCGGGTTATTCTTGAAGGTACCCCGATAGAGGGAAGCCCAATTTGAAAGTTCTTTGGGTTGGATTGGCCATATGATTCTCTAATCGAGTCTTTGGAGAGCTGTTCTCCACACAGTGATATCAAAAGGGCAAAGAAGAAAGATGTGTTGAGAAGTTTCCAACGCCTTGCAACATATCTCACATCTAAAGGGACCGTGGATGTTCCTTTTAAGAATATTCTCCCTTGTTAGCAGTTTTCCATGAGACATTATCCAGTAAAAGGAATTGACCTTGGGTGGACTATCATTGCTCCAAAGAAAATTCCAGAGTTTATCTTTTGAGGGGAGATTCATTTGGGAGAGAAGTTGTGAATATCCTTTCTTAACATAGTATATACCATTTTCCCATCCTCTCTAATATTTTAGTGTGGTACATATGAGGGTGCAGCCGCTTAGAACAATTTTCAGCTGATGGGCTGCGTATTGGAAATTGCTTGGAAGATTTTGTAAATTCCATCCTATCCATTCTCCCATGTCAACACTCCAAGAGGAGATATCCAAGATATAATTTTTTCCTTGCAAGTAAAGACAATTAATGAGAGGTCGAAGATGCATATGCTGCCAGAGAGGTTGCTTACCCATGATGCTATCTGTCCCTATAATAATCTTTCAACCATTTCCAAGGATCCAGGTGAGCTGACTTTGAATGAGAGGAACGGAGGCAAAAAGAAGCTTCCCTATTGGCGATCCACTATCTAGGGAGTGATGTTGGTCTAAACATCTGAGTCTGATCTCAGGTAGATATTTTTTTAGAAGTATTCTCTTCCACCAATCATTTGTTCCCGAAGCAAGGTTCCATAAAAAAAATTCTCTCATTGCTAAGTTGGAAAGGGCAGGATCTTTGATGCCGAGATCTCCATTTTCCTTAGGATGCTTGTAAGGTATATAGAGAGGTAGTGGTGGGGCCCAGAGGGCCCATAGTGATAATAGTGTAGGTAATTCAATGTAATATCTCAATAGGAGGATTCCCCCTCGAAGATGCAAGTGAACAGGAGAGGATCCCTTCCATAATAGGATCCATTGTATGGTGTTGCCCTACCTCAAGGGTTTGATAATAATAAAGGATATTTTTCATATTTTTATTGTATATATGTTGTGGTGATTTTTTATTCAGTATTTGGATCTTAACAATTGGTATTAGAGCACTTTCCTTGGCAGACATTGTGAGCAAATATTTTTTATTTTTGCAAATTTTTTTTCGAAGAAGAAAAAAGAGGGCCATGACATTCCAAAAGTTTTTGTCATATTTATGTGAAACATTTGTAAAAAAAAGTTATATATCTGAGTTCCTCTCAGAAAAACACCCAATTTAAAAAAAATAATCGTCCAAAACGGAGTCCGGGAAATCAAGATATTGAAGTTTTACAATCTGCAAATTTTCAGAGTTTTTTCCATGGACGACAACGCGATTTTTTTTTTTTCTGTAGCATATGGAGGCCAAATTTTCCCAAAACGATGACGGATATAAGTTTCTCTCACAATTTCACTCAATTTAAAAAACAAAATCATCCGAAATGAAGTCCGGGAAGTGAAGTTATGAGCATTTTAAATTCAACAGTTTTTTAAGGTTTTTCTAGAAAAAAGCCACGATTTTCAGCCGTAACTTATTGTTCTATTTTTTGGGTTTTTTCATGATGGCTGCAGGACTGAAGAGTTCATAGGGTGATGATATGGCTATTTCCTCTCAAACCCTCAAATAAATTCTTGAATCATTCAAATCCCAATTGTATGACACATTGAATGCCTTTGGAGATGACATCAATGATAGTTTTCGTAGTATTCAAGATTCATTGGATAACATGCAGGAGAGATTTCTTATGGCAGACATCAGGGATGAATATACTCAAGAAATATATTCTTGGTATTATTTTGAGGCCAATTTTGATGATTGGTATATGGATAGCTTCCATTTCTTGGATGACAACCACTTTCATATTTTATTTGATGACTCTACTCCACCTTCTGTAGAGAACATCAATGTCCCATATCAATAGCTAGTTACCAGTGTCCAGCCTACATATTCTACAATGTTATTGTTCCTTCCAAATTCATCTTTGATCATCTCCCACTATGTGGATGGATATTCTTATTTGGATCCACATGATCAGTGTCAGTATTGGGAGCATCATTTTCAGTTGATTATTGGGTGTCGATATCTTCCATGTGGGGTTCACATGAGCAATTAGAAATGGGACCCTGGTTTACAATGGCGGTTGGAATACTTCAACATGGTGGATTTTATTTCTCAATGGGACCCTATTTCTCTAGTCTACTTCAGTACTATGGTTCACACTTATCCATGGGACCCTGGTATATGGTTGTACATCAAGCATTGAGGACAACACTTTCATAAGGGGGATGGAATGTAAGGTAGCTAGAGAGGTAGTGGTGGGGCCCAGAGGGCCCATAGTGATAATAGTGGAGGTAATTCAATGTAAGGTGGACTAGGTCCACTATATTATTAAATAAGACCCACTATGGTAGTTAGATATAATAAATGGGTAGTTAGATTTAATAAATGTATGAGGACTTCTTAGAAGGTTCTACTTCTAGAAGACTCCTCCTTTAGAATGTTCTTAGGTGATGGTAGTACTATATAAAGGGGTTCAAGCAATGTAATGGGACATGAAGAGAATTATTGTATTTGGAGCGATAGCTCAATAGGAGGATGCCCCCTCGAAGAGGCAAGTGAACAAGAGAGGATCCATTCCATGATAGGATCCATTATATGGTGCTGCCCTACCTCAAGGGTTTTAATATAATAAAAGTGTGATTTCTTCTATATTGCTTTGTGGATCTATTTTGTATTCAGTATTTGTGGTGATTATATTTTTAGATCTATTCAGGTTCTTAACAATTCTTTACAATATCCCAATTTATAAGATGGAATTGTTTTGTGTCTATTTTCCCTCCTTCCTAGAGAAAGTGTTAAAGAATACTGGAGATTGAGGATTTAATGTTCTAAGGAGCAAGAAGAGAGGAGAATTGAAATATGGGGAGAGCAGAGAGAAGTAATTTTATTAGCACAGTTCGACCCACCAAATTGAGCCAAAAGGCTCCCCAATGTTCCAACTTTTTTTTGAGCTTGTCAAGGATTTGGTTCCAAGCTGAATTTGGAAGAGATTTGAGACAAAATGGGATGCCAAGGTATCTAAAGGTTTTCAATTTTTCAATAAGAGGAAAATGGAAGATGTTTTCTATTAGGTGACCAGTTCTTACGAAAGTGTTCCAAGCATAGACATCGGATTTGGCACTATTTATGAGATCTCTCGAGGCTTGGGTGAAATTGTCCAGAGCAATTTTGAATCTCTTAGCCATGACAATGGAGGCGCCTCCAGTTAGGAGAGTGTCATATGTTGATTAAGGTTGGTTGTCATTGATGTCAACCCTTGAAAAAAGCCCCATAGCACAAAGGTTTGGGTAATGAACCCAATATTGTTTGATGTAAATATGACTCATTATTTTTTTGTGACCTTTTGTCATGGTTGATAAGAAGTAAATATGGATGGACTCCAAAGTGGTCCCCTTATGGTGAAAGCCCTCACGGGAAGACACTTTGTGGAGTAAGAGAACCCATGCTTAATTGTGGAATAATGAGATGAAGGAAAGTGAATTTGTCAGGGAAAATATCCTAGATGGATAGTGATTGTCATGTCATTTCCAGTGGCATGTGGAAAGACACATAATTCCTCACAGTTAGAGAGTTATGGCCATGAGAAGTTGGAGACCCCAGGTTTGGGTAATGGACCCAAGTTTGTTTGATGGGTAATAGTATGAGTTATGATATATTTTTAGATAATAATATTCTATATGGATAGTACATGTCATTCCATTTCCGGCGGTATGTAAAACGTCACATAACGCCTCACGGTTTGAGAGTTATGGCCTTACGAAGCTGGAGGACCCTCATATGTCATCTAGAAGCCCCAAAAGGTCAAAGTAGTCAAAGTGGTTTAAGAGATTTTAAAAGGTAAATAATAAAGTAAAGTGATGAGTGTATTATAATTCAAAGTGAATACAAAATAAATTATTTCAATAA
>ML777925.1:743381-757040 GCA_009831015.1 Picea engelmannii | reverse complement strand
TCGGCACAAAATGGGTTTTCAGGAATAAATTGAATGAAGATGGACAAGTTACAAGGAACAAATCTAGATTGGTATGTAAAGGATATGCACAGATTGAAGGAATCGACTTTGAAGAGACATTTTCCCCAGTTGCCAGAATGGAAAAAATCCATTTGCTTTTAGCTTATGCAGGCTCCAAGAGTGTTAAAGTATATCAGATGGACGTAAAATCATCTTTTTTGAATGGGGAACTTGAAGAAGAAGTGTACATTGAACAACCAGAAGGATTTTAGTTGTCAGAGAACACAAACTATGTGTGTAAATTAAATAAGACATTGTATGGTCTAAAACAGGCTCCTAGAGCATGGTACTCCAGACTGGATAAGTACTGCAGCAAGCAGGGTTAAGAAAAGGAAGTGCAGACAACAACCTCTACATCAAGGTAAGTAAAGGTAATATTTTATTAATTGAAGTTTATGTTGATGATATTATTTTTGGTAGTGATGATGACAGGTTAAGCCAAAAATTTGCAAAAGACATGCAAAATGAATTTGAAATGTCGTTACTTGGAGAACTATCCTTCTTTCTGGGACTTCAGATACATCAAAGCAACCAAAGAATTTTTATTTCTCAAACCAAGTATATCAAAGAAATGCTAAAGAGGTTCGGAATGGAAGATTACAAACCAGTTATCACTCCCATGCAAACCAGTTGTAAGTTGAGCAAAGATGATGATTCAAAGTCTACAGATCAGAGGCAATATAGGTCAATGATTGGCACCCTACTATATGTGACAACATCCAGACCAGATGTAATGCAGGCAATTGGACAGGTGGCATGATTTCAAGATGCACCAAAGGAATCACATGTATTAGTAGTAAAGAGGATATTTAGATATCTCAAAGGAACAAAAGAGTTTGGATTATTGTATCCAAAAGGAAAAGATCTATCACTTATTGCCTACACAGATGCAAATTGGGCAGGTAGTATTCATGATCGACGAAGCACTAGTGGAGAAATGTTCTACTTAGGTGAGTGTTTGGTATCATGTCTAAGCAAGAAACAATCATCGGTATCTCTATCTACAGCCGAGGCAGAGTATATTGCAACAACAACATGTTGTATACAAGTTCTTTGGATGAAGAAAACTTTGATAGATATACATGTTGAGTATGATGAGCCCATTCCAATATATTGTGATAATACAAGTGCCATAAATATGTCCAAAAACCCAGTGATGCACTCCAAGACAAAGCACATTCCAATCAAGTATCACTTTCTACAAGAACAGGTTGCATAAAAGAACATTAGAGTTGAGTATGTGGGCACAAAAGAACAAGTGGAAGAAATATTTACAAAACCATTTCCACGGGAAGACTTTGAATATATTTTCCAAAGACTTGGAGTTATTTCTACTCCAAAAATGAATGTTTTTTGAATGCTTATCTTATATGTCTTATATGTACACGAGGAAGAACCATAATAGGATAGTTTAGTCAGGGGGAGCAGCCCCGAAAGGAAGCTACTTGGAGAGTATAAATAAGAGGAAAGGCTCTCTCATTTGAATCACACTTGAGCATATTGAATATCTATAGGTGTCTGAGGTAAACAAATGATGTCTAAGCCAAAATTCTGAGGAAAGTGAAGAAAAGAAGGCCGAAATGCAAGGAAGGATAAATTCTTTTGATGGTTCTTTCTAAGGTATGTTATTTACAACTCATCTCACCATTTCCTCTATAAATTTTTTTAATATAATGATTCAGATCTTGAAATTGATTTGAAATTAATAAAACATATCCAAGTATCTTTGGTAAAAAACTCATCTTGTGGGTCATTGTATTTTGGGATTTACACTCCGTGGAAAATAGGGTTTGTGTCCAGTCCTAAAACTAGTCAAAATCAGGTGTTTCGGGTAAAAACGTCATAACTTCTTCATAACAGATCCAAATTCAATGAGACAAAATGTGATGGTTAGGGTATAGTCTATAGTATTATTTTTAATAGTGTCAGATAAATTCATCAAATAGTTTGTGTTGGGCATGCTCTACAATTTCGCTCTCTAGAATAAGCCAAAATTCAACAAGGTATGCCATTTTTGCTATAACTCCTTTTCTGAGAGGTTCCAAGTAGTGACACTTGGAGGAATTGCGTAAAACACATTGAAGAACATTGTATATCATTTTTATATCTTTATACATTACAGGCTCAAAGTTATGATTACTTCAAGTTAGGGTTGTTGACTAATCCAAAACTAGGCATGTGAGACTAAAGAAAAGTTTGATGAAAATGCTAGTCTCTTGTTTTTAAAGTTAAGGAAGGTTTGCAGGAATGTGATCATATACACCAGGTCTATTACAGAGCTACAAATGAGATTTGGATGATGAAATTGATGAGGGATTTTGGTTGTGGTACATGTTGAGTACATGTTTGAGACAAGTAGTTGATGAGTTGGCACACATACATGAGGCGTATAGTTGATGATGTTGGTACATATTGATGAGTCATAGTTGATGAGTAGTTGACACATGATTGGTACATACTTCGTACATGGTTGGATGCACTTGTTTATGGTACAAGTTGATTACAGGTTGAGGTACAGGTTGATGCATGGTTGATGCATGGTTCAGATTTATTGGTACAGGTTTACAGCGGTATATCTCACAGTGATAGTGTGACAGTGGTTCCATCACTCTACTTCTACTTCAGGGTGGCAGGATGGGGCAAGGACAGGCGGTTGTAGCCACCTTCCGGTTGTATCCAGAGAACATTGGGGTTCGTAGCCTCCTTCTGTTTGTAGCCAGATAATTTGGGAGTTGGAGCTTCCCTCATGTTGTAGCCTGAGAAACTAGGGGGTTCGAGCCTCCTTCCAGTCGCAGCTAGAAAACAAAGGAAGTTGGTGCTTCCAATGAATGTAATTCTTCAAGACATATAAGAAAAAATGTTCTGTGGTTTTCTCCCGATTTGGGTTTCCACGTAAAACATTGGTGTACTGTGTATATGTGTGATTGTTTATTTCTTACTGCTCATTATTGGATAACAATTCTACATTGATATAGCATTTGAAGAAAAAGGATTATAATTACACTATTACTGATTCATCCCCCCTCTCAGTAATCCAACATCATCAACAAATTGAGAGTGATTTATTATCTTCCCTCCTTGAGCTGTTTTGATGCTAGGTATGGCTTTGGAGGTTTGATTCTTTTTCGGTTGCCTACCAAGGGTTTTTGCCATGATTATGTAGAGGAGGGGGGAAAGAGGATATCCTTGCCTTATCCCTTTGTATATTTTGAAGAATCTTGTTGGGTATCCATTGATCAGAGGAGAAATCCAAGGTGTGGAGACACATGCTGAGATCCAAGATATGAATTCTAAGCTAAAACCAAATTTCTTCAGAACTGCAAACAAAAAGGTGTGCCTCACCCTGTCAAAGGCATTGGCCATATCAATTTTGATAATCATTCCTTGGTATCCTCGTTCCCTACTGGAGTGTATGCCTTCTTGAACCAATATGATGTTGTCAATCATTTGCCTTTTTTTGACAAATCCACTTCGGTTTGGAGAGATGAGCTTATGCAGGAGAGGCTTGATTCCATTAGATGTGACTTTAGTGATGAGTTTCTAGGAGGCATTGCATAAGGATATGGGTCTAAATCTAGAGAAGGAGGAAGGGTTGGAATATTTATTAATAAGGGCCAAAAAGATGGAATTTGTACTGCCCCCCAGCTTTGTAGATTTCTGAACATACAGGATCATCCTCAGTAGATCTCTTTTAATTATATGCCAACATTTTTGATAAAAATGAGCGCTGAAGCCATCTGGTCTTGGAGCTTTGTCTGGATGAAGTTGGAACAAGGCCTCATAGAGTTATTTTTCTATAACTTCTTGATTTATCTTGGCGTTATCCTCCTAGTTGACAACGTTCAATATGTTTAGCATTAGATCTTCTTGAATGTTGAGGTTTTCCATATGGTCCTCAGTTAGAAGTCATTCAAAATGAGTTTTGGCTTCTGCTTGAATTTGGTGGAAGTCATCTGTTTTTGTTCCATATTCTTTTGTGATCTCCTTTACCTTGTTCCTCCAGAGTCTAGCTTTAGTTTGCCTCTAAAAGAATATTGTGTTTCTGTCTCCTGAGTTTAGCTAGAGACTTCGAGATTTGAGCCTCCAAGTTTCATCTTCCACATGAAGGATTTTTTGATAGTCAATGAAGTCTTGCTGGTCTTTGAGAAGAAGAGAATGAGTGGTAGGTCCCTCTTCCATTGCCAATCTGTTTTCTTCCATTTCCTTAATTTTCTTGTTTTTTGCTTCTAGTTCTTTTTCTTTGATGATTTTCACCCAGTGTTTGAGAGACTCTTTGACTCTTTTTAATTTTTGTTCCCAAATGTAGTTTGGGAAACCTTGAATCCACCAGTTCTAGGAAGATGAGACAATATAAAAAAATATTGGATCTAAGATCAAAAGGGGGATGAATCTGAAGGGGATGGGGCCAAGATTATCAGGGGGGGAAAGAGTAAGGGTGGCAGGTCTATGATCAGAACCAGTCCAGGGGAGAATGAGAGAGGAGGGTGAAAAGGACTCATCAAGGAAGGCGCTGCTTAAGAGAAATCGATCCAGGTGAGCAGTGATGTGCCTCGGTCGTAGTCTTCTATTTGACCAAGTGAAGTAGTTGTTAGAGGGATTTATGTCGAGTAAGTGAAAGGAGGATATAAGATCCTCGATATGCTCACTAGTTGGGTCCCATACTTGAGAACCCCCTTTTTTTTCCTTAGGGTGGAGGGTAGTGTTGAGGTCTCCAAATATTATGAGGTCTTTGAGATCAAGACTGCCTTGGAGGTTTTGGAGGTAGGACTAGCAATCCATTTTTTCATGATAGATTGTAGGCATATATAAATTAATAACAGTCAAAATCTTACCTGGTTGTATATGGAGAAGAGAAGTTTTGATCCAGTGTATCGTAGATTTCCAAGATTAGAGAGAGAAAATATTGGGATTCCACAGGGTGCAGATTCCCCCCGAGGCTCCTCTTGCGCTGACTGCCACGCCTTTACATGCTTGCCAGATGTAGCTATTTCCCTGAAGTATATAAGTATTCTTCCTTTTTGTCTCCTGGAGAAGAAGGACATGAGGGTTTTCTTCTTTAATTAGATCATGTATTAGCGAGAGATCGTGTCGGATCCCTAGTCCTCTGTAATTCTAGAAGATTGCTTTTATCATTTAGAAGGCTTGGAGTTTCCCCCTTTGTGGGGGTTGGATCCACTCTGGTTCCTGGTCTTCCTTGTTTCTTTCCTAGCATGCTTGTCCAAATTTTTTTTCTTCCCAAATCCAATTTCTTTCCTGGCAGAAGCTTCCTTTTATGTAGGTTTGACTTCCTTCCGAATTTTCTGATGGGAGAAGCATGGGTATCTGAACCTGAATATTTTTTCGAGATTTGTTCTAAATATCCATCCTTAGGAAGAGAAGACAGGTGAGGAGGAAAAAGTGGTGTGGAGGGAGGGATAGGAGACTTAGGGGGATGTGTAAGAGGGGGGAGAGGCGAAGGGGTGATCTACGGTTGCGAGGTGGGAGACTCCACTCAGGGTGGATCTTGGGTCGAGATTGGGACAAAAGATTCAGGATATTGAGAAGGGTTAGAGGGGGAGGCGTGGGGGTGGATTTAGGATTCAGACTGTCTCTCTTTTACTTTTTCCTTTTGAGTTGCTGTCGCTGCTCAGAATCTTCAGGAGGGGATTTAGGACAATGTTTCGCAAAATGGCCATACTCATGGCAGATTTTGCATTTGAAGAGAACTTGTTCATAATCAACTTTTTGTAGGTAATTCTAGTTATCCAAGGTGAGATTAATAGCTTCAAGAAACCCTTTTTCTAGATATACTTCTACACAGATGCCTGCACAGGATTGAAGACCCTCTTTAGGTTATGCTCAATCTATGAACTTCCCAAGAGTATTACCTATAGAGATAATAGTTTCATTATTCTAGCAATGCAGAGGCAGTAAGGGGAGGCGAACCCAAACTGGGACTGCATTAGGAATATCGTTCTCGGGGTTGAAATCTAGGGTCCAGCTATTGAGACACAAACCTCAGGAGCCCATGAAGTACGGTCCGCTTCTGAAGATGAGATCTCAATTTGCTTTAGTTTCAAAGATAAATGCGAAGAAGTCTCTTCTGCATAAAAAATGTGAAAGATTTCCTTTCAATTGGGGTTTCTAGTTCTTGTTGACCCAAATTTCCATAGCTCGCGGAGAGGGCCAGATTCCCGTAAATTGCCCGATGAGTGCCTGTTCTACAATTTTGAGGGTGAGGGTTCTGGAGCTTCCTTGGATCTGAACTAAGGGGATTTGATCCAGCTTTTTCATGAACTTTGGAAGGGTTTGGTTGTTTGTCTTGGGAAGAGATGCAATGAGAGAGGAAAAATTCACAACATCCTTGGTAGAGGCGGAGGGAGAGGGAGGTGACTGGGAGAAGGGGAGCCCTGAGGCCCCTCCTAGAGAGGAGGGCATGCGTGGGGAGAGAGAGGGAGGTTAGGGCACATCAACATTCAACTAAAACATATCAATATTCATTAAAAAAAAACATTTTTATTAATTAGGTTAGATGCCATTCTTCATTTAAATTTATGAAGAACACAAATGCATAAATCGAAAAGTATTATTCTTTAGACACATTCCTATTTGAAACAACTCTCCAATGGTTTTACTCATGCCTCATTATGAGTTTTGAGTGAAAATTTACAACCTTATCAAGTTGAAATTTTCCACTCATTGCTCTTTTTTTCTGCTGTAATTTTTGTTTTTTAGAAACTTTAGTGCTCAATTCAAAATTTGGGTGAATATATGGCTTCCCCTCCTCAAGAAATTTCCAGTAACTTCTCCTTCTCCCAAATCTGATCTCCAAGATAATAGTTTTGGTCTGGGGAAGTTTGAATTGTTTTCTCATTCTTACCCCTTACTGCTACTTGTGTCTTCTCTCCCATCCTATGCAAGTTTATGTACCTAGATTATAAGTATGGTTCCATGGTTTTCTTATATGGTCTATGGGATTTCCAAAAATTACTCTTGTACCTCAAACTGACTTCTAAGCAAGGATTTATGCTCTATGGAAGTAAACTAGTATTTGATTTATACCCTATACTATTTCAGTTGTAACTTCCTCATCATAGCTCCATTTTAAGCCCATAATAGCTTGTTGGAAATATCTTATCAAGTTATTTCATTCTATAGGAAAATACTTTGTGTACCAAAGGTACACATATTTCTCTCAATTGTTTCTACCTTAAAATATTGTTTAGGCCCTCAAAATACCTTCACAAGTTGATGACCTTCAAAAACTAAAAACGTTTCATAGAATTTGACCGATTTACTACCATAAAATACTATTAATCCGACTTGTGACTAACCTTGGAAATTTGGATGGCATGCCATGGAACGTGTTTGATGAGTCCATGTGTCATCCCTTGATTCCCATCTCATCATTCATCATTATCCTCCATCGACCATTATCCAAACCTTTCACAATCCTATCAGGCTCTCCTTTCCATACTCTTCTCACTAGAGTGTCAAATTAACATGTTATAAGGTTTTCCTACAACTCAAAACTTGCAAGCCTATCCGATTTACCCTCGTGGACATTTCTCGTCATAGTGGAAACTTAACCTTGAATTGTGACTTTCCCAAAGCCCACAACCTGCAAGCCTATCAGAAATCGTTTTGTGTAATCTTTCATGAAAAGTGTCAAGTTTCATGCCACTAAGTCTTTTCTGTGACTCACATCCCACAATCATATCGAGCTTAACTTCACAAAGTTCTTCCAATGGAGTGTCAAGTTACATATCATTAATAATTTTCCACGAGTTGCATCCCACAAGCCTATCAGGCTTAACTTCACATAATTTTCCCCCACATCCTCTTTCAATACTACAACAAATTTTGACCGTCGATCTTTGATATTAGAGTGATCTCAGTCAACATTTTATGAAACTCTCCACCTTTTCTAAAATTCCCCAATCCTTCAAATGAATCGTAGTCATCTATTCTTAATTTCAACAATATTTGAGTCGTCAATCTTCCAACTCTTCAGTCACCATTCAAATGTGAAATCTCACTTCCTAGGCTAAATTTAACTCTTTAACTTGCATACTGATTCCATTAATCATCTCTTTGATAGCTTTGAGGGTAAATTAAACAAGAAAATCTTCATGAATTTGGGGATTTTACTTAGTTTTCACAAATTTCCCCAAATCCATCACATGTGAACTCTGCAACAACAAATTTCTACTAGCACAGGTCTTGGCCCATACAACCTTGGTGTTGAACCTTGAGCTGATACCAATTTGTAACATCCCCACTATTAAACCCATACAAAAATTATGATACCATTAATTTAAATACAACACATCATGCTAAAACACCCATATGTTTAACAACAATAATTTAAACATGAATGAAACTAATTAAACATGCACACAACCACATGTAAGTTTTCAAAACATAGAGTTTATGCACAACAATATAAACCCATAATATAACTCAGATACAAGATAAAACACTTTTATAACAATTCTGCAACTAGGTGCAGGGGATGGATGTTCCACCCAACCATAGAATTACTATTCCAAATATCAACAACAAGTCACCCCTAAGTTAGGGATAGGAATTCACAAAAGAGGGTGTCTCTCCACAATCCACTCACAACTCAGTTTTCCCACAACCCACTGGTTTTTCCTGTAGCTATCCCAATTCCTCCAACTCTCTTCCTTTCAATCTGTCTAACCCAAGGAATGTACCTCCTTCTCTGCAAGAAATCCATCGGGATGTACCACTCTTTTAACATGGATTCTAACATAGATTGGGTAGGAATGTCTCTATGTGGAACTCTAGGCATGTCAACTACCATGAAAATATAACAACAACAAGCTTAGATATTATTTTCATGATTAACTGTGTAGTGTAAGTCATTAATCTATGACCCATATCCATGAGTATTAGTCTCAATTGACCAATAATTATCATGATTTGAATATTTCACTTAGCACCAATATATTAATGAGTTACACTACGCAATTAATCCCAAAAATAATATCTAATATGTTGCACTGTGGAAGCCCCTATATGCTTAAACAACAAGCTTGTTTCTCCAATGAAAACTCTCACATAGAGAGTTCACTCTAAAGGCTTGAAAACCTACCTCTTCTACAAGATTTACAACTTTCTTCTTAATCCGTCAAAAACTCCAAACAAATACTAACATGTCCAACCTTGTTTCCTCCAAGCTCCAACACTTCCTTTTGGGTGTCCCCAAAATCTTCTTGTAAAAACTCTTTTTTTTCCCATATAAATTTCCTCTTCTTTTTCCTCCTTACTTGACTCATACTCTTCCCTATGCTGATTTTACTTAGCCCCACACCCCATAATAACTATGGGATGTGACTTCTCACACCCACCCTATTACATGTATTCAATGATTGGGATCTTCTACACTCAAGAGAAAATAGAAGGTTCACTCAAAAGAATAAAATTAAGAAAATGTCTTGGGATTTAAACACATGAATAAAAACCATTTTAGACCCATTCTCTCTTGTGGATAACTCAAACCCCATATCTCTATTCATGTCCACCTGCAACTAAGATCACATTTTTTTATTTATAAAAACTAGATATACAAGTTCACAAATTACATCGCTTGGCCCACAACAACATATCATATCTACATTATACATTACTAAAATGAGTATTATAGTGCGGATGTTACAAGTTGAGTACTTCTTGTACCATATAAGTGTTTTCCCATTAATATTTTTGATACAAAATTTTTGGAATTTAATTTCATTTAGTTGTTGAATGCACTTTTTTTCACCATGTAATCCCTGAATAGGTCTCCACATATTAAAAATTTCGTCCAATGTGTAAAAAACATGATATGGAAAGTGTTCTTTCTTAATATTACAATTAATTATTCCAGGCTCCCAACATTCTTCCTCTTCAATGTTACTACAAAATAACTAAATATTTAATCAATATAGTCATGTCTGTGGCCAACAAGAAGGAAACCAACTTTTAGCTTTTGAAAAACTCCCAATTCAACAAGCATGCTTAGATATCCAAACACAATCTACCCATTGTTTTCATGGCTGATGTTGTCCAATTGTAGATATAGAACTTGAGGAATACTACCATACTAATGAGTAAGCATGCGGTGAATTATGGTGATGGTCATATTTTCATCATAGTAAATATTTGGAGCTATGAAGAAAACCCTTGGATACATTTGATCATTAAAAACCACACAACCAACCAAGTGAAACTGAATAAAATTCTTTGGTGTATGGACAAAATGTGGTAGAAGTTTTTTTTTGTCCATGCCTTAAATAATAAAACCTATATATTTATTTGGAGCATCATAACACTTATTTCGATGTTTTTACAACTTATGTCATTCACTTGATTGTTGATTGTGATGTTCTTGAAGTGCTTTGACAATGGAATATGTAAATAAAAAAAAAATGGAAATATTGACAACAATTTTTTATAATTGATAACTATCCAATTCTAAGAAATAATTTTGTAGAGACATACCTCTTTCTACCCCTTTTATGTTATCCCTTCTTGAATTAAGAGAATCACATGTACTACAAACCCCCATCCTTTACTTCTTAGGAATATGGACATTATTTAATTACCATTTCCTTCAACACCTTAAACACATTCTCTATATAAGTTTTAGATTTACTACCTTGAGAAATTATCTAGATTATGTACCATGTTTCTATATATCATACACTCTCCATGTGTGGAAAAAACACCATGCATCCATGACATTATGGTGTTTGTCAATGGCCCATTGTCTCTGTTGGAGTTACTTCACACACACCTAGGATTTATTTTTCCTAAGGTTTTTCCTTGTTTATTAGTCATAATTAGTCATTATCCAGTCTCCTATATTTTAGGGGAGAATATTCTCTTTCAGTTGACACTTCAGTTTGACTAGTTGAGTTGAGTTTAGATGTTGCATTGGTTTTATCACCATGAAACATTGGGATCATCACCATGATAATTTGAAATTTCCTTGGGATCATCACCAGACTAGCGCATTACCCTTGATTCCCTGATTTAACTCCTCACTACTCTCTATTCAGTCAGTTAACTTAAGACTAGTTGACTAGTTAACTCAACTAGGTAGCAGTTCACTCCCATAACTGCCTTAGAGACTAGACTAGGTGACAGTTCAATCCCGTAACTACTGGTGTGTGTCCGGATCACTCTAGACCACCACTATGGTGCATTGGTTCTCCTCCAGTTGTTGTCGTTGGGAAATCCCTCCTACGGACTAGCACTAAGTGTTTTATCATGCATGCAAAAATGACCTAAAGACTCTTATTTTTTACCATCATCCCATGCCTAAATCCCCATTACTCATATGTAAATACAAGGCTCAAGAGATTAAGTGGATGTACCTTATTTTTTGTGTTTGATGTCGATCCCTTTTCACGCTTGGTCGTTCTTTGACTGCAACTCTCCTCCCAATGCTGACCTGCATTCACTAAAGACAAACAAAGAACTCCACATGCATTTGATCTATGAATTAACAGGTTAGAGATTTAATCAATTATACAATCAATATTCCAATAATGACAATCTCATATGGCGGGATGGGAAAATAAATTATTTTATTAACTTCACAATGATACCTTACAATGATAAATTCGGCTACTGCTCCTCAATCCTGGTCCTGGGCTCTTCTTCCACTGTCATCCAGCTGTTTTTTTCTATACTTCTCTTTCCACAAGGATTGCTAAAGGTTGGGACAAAGGGATTGCTTAATCAGGTATAGTTTCTTTTCTATGATTCTCCTCCTTTCAAATGGGACCCCTAACCCTTCTTTTATAGGTTAGAAGGAGCTAGGTATTTGGTCAAATGACTGGCCATGCATGGCCAAAAGGTTTAGTTAACTTACCCAATCTGTGTGTTCCGTCAGCAACTTACCTTTTTTTGTGATTTTGTAGGTACATGTGGGTTGTCTTGGGTCAGCTAGTGTGTACACGCATGCAGTAATGGAGCAGGGCAGGTGGGCCTTTATAAAAAGGGTTTTTAAGAAGAGTTGTTCAACAGTGTTTTGGAAAAGAAGGAATCTGAGATGGTCTGATGCTAGGTAAGCATGTCTGGTGCAAATTAGGGTTATAATTGATGGCCCCTAATGTGTGAGGACAAAAGAGCATATGATGGCCGAAATACATTAACAATCTTCATTGATGTTCTAAACAAGTGAGCCCAGGGACCTGAAATCGGGAGGTGTCATCTGCAAAATAATAATTGTCTCACCGAGGCGGGCATACCCATGCTCGGGATAAAATAAAATCATGGCTACCAATCAAATACACTATAGATCCATGTCATATAACTATATAAAGTGTAGCCGCAAGCAATAAACAGTGGAGCTACATCTCGAAATCAAAAATATATACATGTAGAGTATCCATCTTCTAGAATCTGATAAGGCTTGATGGTTGGAGATGAGGTCTTCAAAGCTCGAGCAACAACTTGAAAATCTTCAAAACTTGGGTAGGAGTGTAATATGAGTGTATGACTTCACTACCCAGAGGTCTTCGATGGCTCGTCGGTCATGGGCTAGAGAATATTGATGATCAGACTGAAGGCTTCATTGATTTCGAAAAAAGTCTTGATTGGACTTTCGGGATGGTCGGGCATGAGGGCAAGAGACAAATTGCAGAGGGACCGACTCAGGCTTGGTAAAAAATTCCCTTGGAAAATAGCATGACAAATGATGAGACTCATGTAGCATGGCATTAACATAATTTTACGAGGCAGGAGGCAACACAAACTCTCCATATGTTTGGAAGAATAACCAAATGGAGGAGGACACAACTCAATGTAATGGGACCAGCTTCCTAAGGTCATATTAAATCCCAGGGTTTGATGAACAAACGGATAGATGTGATTTATCCAAGGGCGACTCATTGTACTGCCAATAAAAAGAAAATACTTTTCCCTTCCTCTTTTTGGGGTATATTTGATTTTTTTGTCTTTTTCAATAATGTTGGAAATCTTGAAAAAGAATAAAAGAATACTATGTTACAAAGGAGGATCGAGTGTCACAAACATACTAGTTCCAAGCGCATGGAACACAAGGATTCTCAGGGCAAATGGACATATGAAAGAAAAGGACACTCAGGAAAAATCCTCCAGGGGCCAAAGGTGTCAAGACACAGAGGCAAAGTGCTACAGGGCTTGCGTATAAGGCATGCTTCAGATGGTTCATTTGAGAGCAACATGGAGTCGGAATTAGACCAAAGACACAGGTATGCAAATGCGGTTAACAAAACACATAATGTTAACATCTTTCGATGTAAGTTTAACGAGCCCAGAGAAGGTAAGCTCGACGGTTTTTCATATTTAGAGAGTCTGAAACAACGTAAAAGGAGACTCCAATGGGGTACCTTTTTTTAAGGTAGTCTAGTCCATTCAAAAAAGGGGTAAACTAGCATCGACAAGACGTCTATTCAAAGCCATTTTAACAAGTGTGATACTGTAAGGTAGCTAGAGAGGTAGTGGGGGGGCCCAGAGGGTCCATAGTGATAATAGTGGAGGTCATTCAATGTAAGGTGGACTAGGTCCACTATATTATTAAATAAGACCCACTATGGTAGTTAGATATAATAAATGGGTAAT
>ML777925.1:709764-743120 GCA_009831015.1 Picea engelmannii | reverse complement strand
CTGAAGCTCATTAGGAGGTTGCCCCCTCGAAGAGGCAAGTGAACAGGAGAGGATCCCTTCCATAATAGGATCCATTGTATGGTGTTGCCCTACCCTAAGGGTTTGATAGTAATAAAGAAGATTTTTCATATTGTTCTTGTATATCTGTTTTGGTTATTTTGTATTCAGTCTTTGGTTCTTAACAGATACAGACAAGATCACTCGACCATTTTTTCATTTTTAAGAAGTCTAAAAAAAGATTAACTATGGACTCCATCAAGAATGTTCTTCTAGACCATTTTAACGAGTGTGAAAGAATAAGGTCACCCGACGATCTTTTCAATTTTAGGGAATCTGAAAAGAGCTTAACTATGGACTCCCTCGGATTTTCTTTTTCGTAAATTTAGTCTCTCAAGCCCAAATAAGGGTTAAATTTATACCTGAGAGAAAATCGTCTTCCTGAACTAAGACCAACCCGATGGTTGACTTTGCTGCATCCAGGTATAATAAGAAATAGTTGTTATAGTTGGGTGGCCGAAGCAGAGGGGTAGTTGTGAGGGCATGTTTCAATGCTTCGAAGGAGCGTTGAGTGGAATCATCATAATGAAAAGGAATGTCTTTCTTCAGTAAGTGCATAAAGCCCTTTGTGATCTCAGCATAGTTGGTGATGAAATGCCTTAAAAAAATTTCCTTGCCTTGTAGACTCTGAAGTTGAAGGATTGTGCATGTGGGGGGCAACTGAACTATTGCCTCAATCTTGAGAGGATCGACCATGATCCCTGTTGTTGACACTATGAAACCTAACAAATGCCCTGATGTTACGTAAAAGTTGCATTTGTTTGGATTCAAACAAATCCATAAGTAGCGACATCGCTCAAAGATAAGTCAGAGGTGTGTGGGATGATCTGTTCTCTTGCGAGATCGAGATGCTAAATCATCTAAATAGGCCTTGACTATATGCTTGAGATCATGGAAAGAAAAATACATGGCCCGTTGGAAGGTAGCTCCAACATTTTTGAGACCAAAAGACATCTTACGATAGGAAAATGTAGCCCAAGGACAAATGAATGGAGTTTTGTGTTAGTCCTCGGGTTTGATTTGTATATGATTATATCCTGAAAAACCATCCATGAAAGAAAAGGCCTAACAACCTGCACATTCATCAATTATCTAGTCGATGAATGGTGTGGGAAAATTATCTTTTGGACAGGCCTTGTTCAAATCATGGAAGTTTGTACATACACGAATCATTCCCTATTTCTTGTTGACCGACACCGGATTTGACACCCATTGGGTCAGATGGATAGGGTAGATAAAACCGGCCATGAGAAATTTCTCGACTTCAACCTTAATGGTTGCTGCTTTCCTGGGATTAACTGGATGAAGCTTCTATTGAACTAGCTTGGCATCAGGATAAGTTTTGATTTCATGTTTGACTATTCTTGGATCAATGCCTAGCATTTCCTCGTAAGACCAGGAAAAAACTTCGTGGAATTCTTTAAAAATATCTTTGTAGATTTGAATCTCTTTGGGGGAACAATCAGCTTCGATGAAAACATTCTCCACTATGCCATGGGTTCTGGAGATATTAATCGGTATAGTTTCGATGATAGTTTCCATATTACCCTTGGCATAAACCTCATGTGTAGCTAAGGGATTAATAGGACAAGACCTATCTCCAGTCATAGTCGAGGTGAATTCTCCTTCTTTGATTCTACTCAACTCTGGGAGGAAGTTTGATCTGTGATGGAGAAGGTCCAAGGGTTTGTCTGGACTAGTCATTTCTTCAATTATTGGTTTGTTGGAGGGAAATACTAAGTCTAACGAATTGGTATCAATGAGAGAGCCTTGAGCCCAAATAGGCTCTAGAATCAGATTGAACTCTTGTGCAGGAGTTGGATCTATGTCAGTCGAAGCTTGCTAAACTAAAGAGTACACTACTTCAGCTGTAGATAATGGCATGGACATGCTAGGGTGCCTTGTCCCTTCCATCGTGGTCAATGGGGAAGGAAGTATCCATAGATCGTTGAAGTAAATCGTGTGAAACAACAAAACTTGGAAAATCTCAACCTTATGGTGGTCGGATATGAACTTGACATTGCCTTGAGGGGTCGGGTAATTGAATGTACCCATCAAAGATGGGCACAAACCAACCCCTACATTGACTATGCCTGGTTTGGGATTATCAATCATCGGGACCACAGATGCCCCTAGTGAAGGGTCAGGTCTGGAGAAAGACAATTGATCAATGGTCACAATCTGATCCTTGTGTGGAAACAACAAGACATGGAAAACTGTAGCAACCACTGCTTGCATGGCATAAGTCCAACTCCTTCCTAACAAGATATTGTAGTCGAGGGATGCATCGACTAATTCTACCTCGACGCACATGGTCTTCCGTCCTAACTGCATGGAGAAAGAGAGAATGATACCATGTGGTCGGAACGAATGACCGTCAAAAGAAGTGAGAAGAGTAGGCGACAGAGACAAAACAGGCTGGCCAATGGCCTTCTATAATGCCAATGATATAACGCATGTTGAGGCACCCTCATCAACCACCATGCAAAAAATGTTCCAAGTAAAATTTTTCGTGGGGTGAGCCACTACTATCTGAAATGCTACGTGGTAAGGCATATGAGGTTTTAGGTTTGTTGTATCTAGCATGATTGTACCCAGATTACAAGTCTTGGTAGATCCTAAAGAGGCTAACAAATATTTCCTCTGGGAAAGGCAGCTTTGGAGGACCTCCAAAGCGGACATCGCACAAGGGGTTTGGGAAATATCCTCCACTACATAATAGTTCTGGGTGGCCCTTGCATTAGGGTTGTGAGAAGCTTTCTTGAACGCACCTTTTGGGATGTGTGTCATTGTTTCACCCAAAGTCTTCTCAATCTGGAGAATAAGAGATGGGATTTTGACTTCTTTTCCCTTCTCAGAAGTGCTTGGTTTACTGTAGTCGTGCACTCTAGTCAATATAAAAGCATCACCCTTCATCATCTATAGATTTGTGGATGTAGGATTGTTCGAAGATGGAGAGGGTCGTTGACTGCCCCCTTCCATGCTTGTATAGGTTTGGGTTAGGTTTTTCCCATGTTGAAATGGATTGGTTAACATGGTAGGCTATAGTTGTGTCACAAACTTTTGGTCCTTTGCAAACCGGGGACATTGGTGGTTCGGGTAGTCTTCTGCACATAGGTTGCATGGATACCTCACATTCTGTTTCCCAATGTTGCCCCTTCCAACATTATTAGTGGGTTTCTTATCCCCCTTACCCTTCTTTCGTTGTTTTTTCTTTCTTTAAAGATGCTAGGTGGCCTTTGGATTTGTTAATTGCATTGTGTGTACATACAATGTTTTGGTAGGGGGAGTAGCCAAAACAGTAGTTTGGCTGGCCGCTATGTGGTGTATATACAATTGATGCAATTGCTTCGTCAATTGCTTAGCAGGCTTTGTTTGTGCTGAACCAACAATACCATTGGCATGTGGTCTAGCTCTCTGTCTGGTTTTATCAATTATTGAGTGTGGCACATATGGAAAGATCTCGTATAATAAACTGGACTGAGAGTATATTAGCTCAAGCTGTTGGGCTCTCATGATGGAATATTCTTTGAAAAACACTCCTGATGTCTTTGGATAACTGTGGGACCAAATACTTAAGGAACCACTCGAGCATGAATGCTAGTGCGACTGGCACCTTAATTAAACTCTTCTAATGTCTCCATTCTTGGATGTGATCAGAGATATGGTCTGCTTTTGTTTGTTCGAAATTGGTCAGCAATTCTATGCCAGCGTCGTATCTCACAGGTAATTGGAAATGGTTTAGGAAAGCCATTGCCAATTCACCGAAGGAAGAGTATCTTGAGCGGTCGAGCTCAATGTACCATTTCGTGGCACTCCCAATGAGAGTACGTTGAAACAATCACAACTGCACGTAGTTGTATTTCAATGAGTTAGACGAGCACCAAATATGGAAGGTCGTTACATGATCTCCTGAATCTTCGTTAGGCTTGGATTCGAACTTTGGTATGTCCGAAGGAAACTTTATTGGCATAGGGGGCCAACGCGGATTGTGATAGATAGGGTCATTCAACAACCTTGTCAAGTCTGGCAAATGAAAGGTTGCCGGGAAAGGTAGTTTGGGTTGTTGGTGATAACCATGGAAAAAAGGACCTGGAGTTTGATTGGCACCAGGTTGCCCGGAAAATTTTGGTTGCTGGCCTGGGTTTTGGTAAAAACCACGGCCATGACCAACATACGGATTCTGCATGTGAGGAGACATCATCGACTGATTCCCAAAATAGGACGTAGATGGTTGGGCGTGCATTACATTCGGAGGACTTTGGGAAGGGTTGCCCCATGCTAATCCCATGGGCATAGGCATAGTACCTTGTCCGGGGTTCCATTGGTTGTGAAAAGAATTTCCCCAGATTGGCATTCCTGATGAGGGAACTGATCCCTGCCAAGAATTCCAAGGTCCTGATGCGGAAGAAGTTCCTTGGTTTGCCCCCTGTGCAGGAATAGTACCCTGCATAGGAATAGGTTGTTCATAACCGGGGTTGCCCCCAGTTGAGAAACCAGCTGACGAGAAAGCATTGTTACCAAATGCATCGAACAAAGAAAATGGTGTTGAAACTACCGACATATTATGAGAAAGTGGTCCTTGACTCCCTGCTCCAAGTAAACTATGGTGTGTGGGTGGCCTGGCGGATTGCTAGTGGGTGCCACTGAGCGAAGGGGACAAAGGAGGTATATGACCTCCCCCATAAGGAAAAGCATTAAAAGGAGCGAAAGTGCACCCCATGTGTCCTTGCAGAGGAGCGTTAGAGCTCCTTGCCCCTAGACCTAAAGTCTGTAAAGTGGAGTTTGAAAGTACAGGACTTGTACCTGAGCTAGGCATCCTATATGAGAATGGAGGGCATGTCGCACTTGATGTGAAAGGGGCAGTGGCTGCCACCATAGATAGGATTGGACCACTGCACGAGGTAGAGGCAGTTAGGACCATGGTGGCTTGGATCGATGATGGTGTGTTAGGAGGTGGAATATCCCCTGTGGTGATAACCATAGTGGGAATCAAAAAATTCCCAGAAGAAGTGGCAACATTTGTTTCCATTGCTGCGTGAGACACTGTGTGGCACTCATAAGGGTGAATCTGTACGATGATGAGTTCTAAAAAATCAGTGGTTGGAGTTTTGGATGGACCAAGATCTTTTTCTCCAAGGTCTAAAATGGGCGTTTCCTCCGGATGTTGGTTGAGTACAGATTCTTGTGAACCGATCACTTCAAAATACCCTTGTTGGTCTAGCTTTCACCATAGTGGTGGCGGAGGTGGCTCCAGTGTAACCGGTGATAGGCCCAGAAGCCTTCATGACCGACGGAGCTCATGATCCTCCACTATGTGAGAATATCAAAGAAACACTAGAGCTTTCTGTTCGTTCAAAAAACAACACACACTAAAAAGGTCCCTCAAAGATAAAACAAGAAAACATTAAACTAGTTGGAAGAATAGTTACAACAACCAACACTAGAGCAACTTACCGATGCAAGTGAAACTTGAACACGGAATCACCCTCCGGGTATACTCTACAAAGTGTGGCCTGATGTCTATCCTAGGTACCATGGTATACCCCCGCAGTCACATGTGTATGTATCTAAAAAATATAGACAACTAGGTTGCCAGCGTGCGAACAGTCACCAGGTGGGTATAGTCGAAAGTCGGGTAGACCACAGTGAGAAGGGTATCAATCCCAAAACCTGTCAAGGGTATCAAAGGCAAGTGGTTAAGAAGACAACTGAGGACCTCAAACAGATTCGAGACCCACAAAGCTTCATGGCAAATGCAATCGACAGAATCCCAAGACAAGCCCTCTATATGTGTTCTCCACTACAATTGGTCCAACTTTCGAGGGGTTATCTCCATTACCTTTCCGCACACGACCTCATGTTTATCCCCTATGTTAGAGGGGGGTCCCAGATAACTTTCATGATATTGGACTTTGACATTCCCTAACTTAGACTCCAATGTTTGATTTAATGGCCTTGAAGAGTTTCCTCTCCAACCTAATTCAAGGCCCTAACCCTAAACTAGTTGGTTGAGCCTAGAAACATAAAAAGTCTAATGAATTTTAGATTTAGCGTTAATTTTTATGGCTTGTCTTAAGTCAAAGGTTATGAACGTGAAACTAGTGATGTTTGAAAGATGAAAGAAAAATAAACAGAAAGCTAGAAACAAAATAACTTCTTCTTGACTCAAATCTTAAACAAATTTTCAAACTAAAAGTTTTCTAAGATCTTTGAACAACAAAATCAAAGCAGGATTTCACTCGACTATGAGCTACTTATGATCTAATTAAACTGGCAATAACTTATGAAAGAAAAGACTTTTCTTGGTTACTAATGCAAACCAACACTATTTAACCAAACAAAGAAAATAATTTTTTTTTTTATTTGAATGCTCACAAGGCAAAAAAGGAAAAATATCAACAAGTAAAAACCAAGAAAAATTCTGGCCTAAGCACAAATCACAAAGATTCACTCTAAAAATAACACAAGCAAATTAAAACTGGACTCTCACACTTGTTTAAAAACCCTATGAAAAGCAAATTTTGAGGAAAACTTCTTAATGAAAAAGAAATTTATTGTTGTGATCAAACCTAAGTTACTGATCGCTATGACAGAGACACAAAAACCTGAGAGGTATAACTCTTGTCAAAGGAAAGGATGACTTCCTCACCTTAAACAAAAATTTTCTCCACAGACACACTGATGATAGTTCAACAACAAGCATGTGCACACGAGCTGTGTAAAGTCAGGGCACGTGTACACGCGTTCTGGCCTTATACATATCGCGTGTATCTCTGAAACTCTAAGACAAATGAAAGGACAAGCAATCCATCCTAGGCAGAGACTACTGGTACTAAGAACTAGGATCTCTTGAAGACTCAGACACTTACCTTAACAGAAAAAAGAAAAAAATTCAAGGAAAACTTCATAGAACAAACCAATCTGAGGTGAAACCTAAGCTATAGACTGCAAACAACAAAGACTAGAAAGAGTTCCAGAAAACCCCTGAGAAGGATTATTTCTGACAGGGGAGAGGATGAATGCCTCTATAAAAGAAATTTTCTGGAATCATACATGTGATTGACACTTCCTCAGCCAGCGTGTACACACGGGCTATGGGAAGGTAGGGCACAGGTACATGCATGCAGACCTTATACATGCCGTGTGTACCTCTGTGGGTCTCGAAAACAAAATGTAGTCAAGAAAAGAAAAATAGATAACTGGTATGGAAGACCAAAATCTCTGTTAGGTCAAACTTTTGCAGAAAATTTAAAAACAAGAAATGAAACCAGTTCTTAAAAATACCCAAGAAAAAACTTTCCCAGAAACCCCAGAGTTCCCCAGTATGGTCACCAATTCTGTTGTGGGTGGGAAATCCCTCCTACGGACTAGCACTAAGGGTTTGATCATGTATGCAGAAATGACCTAAAGACTCTTACTTTTTACCATCATCCCATGCCTAAACCCCCATTACTCATATGTAAATACAACGCTCAAGAGATTAAGTGGACGTACCTTATTTTTCATGTTTGATGTCGATCCCTTTTCGCGCTTGGTCGTTCTTTGACTGCAACTATCCTCCCAATGCTGACCTACATTCACTAAAGACAAACAAAGAACTCCACATGCATTTGATCTATGAACTAATAGGTTAGATATTTAATCAATCATACAATCAATATTCCAATAATGACAATATCATATGGCGGGATGGGAAAAACAATTATTTTATTAACTTCACAATGATACGTTACAATGATAAATTCGGCTACTGCTCCTCGATCTTGGTCCTGGGCTCTTCTTCCATTTTCTTCCAACTACTTTTCTCTATACTTATCTTTGTACAAGGATTTCTAAAGGTTGGGACAAAGGGAATGCTTAATCGGGTATAGTTTCTTTACTATGATTCTCCTCCTTTCAAATGGGACCCTTAACCCTTCTTTTATAGGTTAGAAGGAGCTAGGCATTTGGTTGAATGACCGGCCATGCATGGACGAAAGGTTTAGTTAACTTACCCAAACCTGTGTGTTCTGTCAACAACTTTCCTTTATTCATGCTTTTGTAGGTACACGTGGGCTATCTTGGGTCAGCTAGCGTGTACACGTGTGCAGTAATGGAGCAGGGTGCGTGGGCCTTTATAAAAGGGGATTTTAAGAAGATTTGTTCAACAATGTTTTGGAAAAGAAGGAATTTGAGATGGTCTAATGCCAGGTAAGCATGTCTAGTGCAAATTAGGGTTATAACACCAGTGCACACTCATTGAGTTATACGAAGTATATCATGTGTAAATTATTCATTATTCAAATGGTTAATGATAATTCTTTCTTTCTTTCTCTCCTTCTTCTTCTTTCTCAAATTCTCTCTACAAATGTGTGTATTATTGCTTATCTAGATCTATTCTATTAAGGTTCAACACATTTACATGGTATCATAGCCGACGGACTATTAAGCAAAAGCTACACCAAAATCTTTTATAGGTACAAGAGATTGAAGACATCGGAAAGATGGATTTCCAAAAATAATTCATTTTTACACCTTACAACTATTTTGCATGGAACAAAAAAATATCCAGACATCTCTGAACTAGAGGGTTGTATAGGTTAACATTTAATACAAATACATATCCGACATCAGCCATAGAAAAATCCAAGTACTTAAATCTCGTGGATGAGGCACTCAGAACAATTTGCATTGTTATTTCTCCCGATCTCCTTTTTCACATATCGTCTTGTAAGACTCCCAATGAATCCTGGACTACCTTGGAAGAGATCTTTGGAAAATAGGATGAGATGAGGGGACACATGCTGGAGGTGGATTGGCTCACATTGGATCCAAAAAGATTCGAGAATATCCAAGATTTCATTACAAAATTCAAGGATTTACTATCACAACTCAAAGCTTGCGAGGTTGATAAATCGAAGGAGGAGAAACAAATGGTTCTCACCATTCTCTCCAAGCTTGGTCATAAATTCTATGTATTCGTATCCACATTCCATTCTGGAAGATTCACCTCAGGAGCCACCTGGAAGATGCCTTTTCTTGAGGATTTTATTGAAGCCCTGACACAAGAGAAAACCAAGCTCATCAACATGGGAAAAATCAAAGGCCCAAAGGTGCATGCACTCACTGTGAAAAATGGAAGCCACAAATATTAGAAATATAAATATAAAGATGAACAAAAATCTCATGCACATCCAAAGAAGGAAGGGTACACAAAACCCTTCATTGATGCCTCCAGATCCAAACGGGAAAAGGGAAGAAAAGGGGAGAAATGCATGTACTGTCACAAAGGATTCCATTTGGAATCTGCATGCATGCAAAGAAAAATAGATCTAATGTTTCAAATACTTCAGCAAAACAACCTTGGAGATCACATCCCTGAGGGTGCCAAGAAGAAGAATCTAGAAGATACGAATCCGAAGAAAGGCAATTCTAGCCATGCCTTGATTTCCATCAACTCCTCTCCTGATGCTTGGATTGTAGATTCAGAATCATCACATCACATGGATGCCTCAAAAGAAGTATATTATTCTTTGGATGCATGAAAAGGTCCTCCTATTCTGATGGGGGACAACTCTTCTGTCGAAGTCACCAACAAAGGAAGGATTGAACTCACCAATGGAATCTTCGAGAACATGTTGCATGTTCCCAAAATTTCTGTCAACCCTCTCTGTGTGTATCAGATGAAGAATTCCAACACCGGAAAAAAATTCATATTCACACCAAATTTCGTGGACATGTACGACATGCAAACCAACTCCAGGGTTTCTACTGGTGAGGTAAATCATCAATCTAGATTGTATACATTTTCTAAATTCATTGAACCTGATTCTTCTTTACTCCTTACTCATGCTGATGAAAGTAATAGGATATGGCACAAAAGGTTTGGACATTTGAATTTCAAATAAATGCAACATCTTAGCAGGGAGATATTGGTTGATGGTCTACCGGACTTCCATTTCTCCAAGGGAGTGTGTGAGGGATATGTTCTTGGAAAACACCCTCAAGAGAAATTCGACAAGGGAAAGTCTCAAAGAGCCTCCACACCTTTAGATTTGATCCAAAATGACCTTATGGATCCTTTTCCGCATCCACCGATCAGAAAAGTGAGGTTTGTTCTCATTTTTTTTGATGATTTCTCACGTTTTACATGGATCTACTTTCTCAAGAAAAAATCTTAGGTCTTTCAACACCTCAAAGATTTCAAGGCCCTGGTTGAGACACAGTCTGCTAAGAATATCAAGGTCCTCCGAATTGATAACTGAGGAGAATATGTAAATCATGAGATCCATGATCTTTTCCATGAGGCAGGGATCCAGTTGCAGCACACAATTCCCTATACTCCGCAGCAAAACAGAGTTGCTGAGTGGAAAAAAAAGATCTCTAAATGAGATGGAATCTTGCATGCTACATGCAAAGTCTCTACCATAGAGACTATGGGTCAAAGCACTTAATTGTGCAACATACATCCAAAACATATCTCCCCATAGATCTGTCAAGGATAAGACCCCCTATGAGGCTTGGAGTGACCTTAAACCAGAAGTGACCAATTTTTGCATTTTTGGTTCACGTGCATGGACCTGGATTCCCACATGCACAAATAAATAGAGAAACTAGTGCTTTATATGTCCTTTTGTATCCACCTATGTCAACACGTAGTGTAATGCTCTGACTCCTTAAGGACTCTCCCTTGGTGCCTTCTGTGTTAGCACTTAATTTGACTTTCCTTAGTGCTCGGATATTGGTAAACTTTGGTGGCATGTTGGATCAACTTTGTAAATTGGCTAGAAACCTAATATTTTAATCAAAGCCACTTTTCATAAAATATTTTTTTAAAACCATATCAAATAGTTTTAAACTAATATCTTTTATATTTATTTTTAATTTTAAAATGTTTTGGTTTTGAAAACAAAATGGCGAAGGAAAATTTTGCACAATGGATAAGGCGTTGACAAACTTAATAAGAACTTGTGGCATTTTCAAATGCAAACATAAAATATTTTTTTAAAACCATATCAAATAGTTTTGAAATAATAACTTTTATATTCATTTTTAATTTTAAAATGTTTTGGTTTTGAAAAAAAAATGGCAAAGGAAAATCTTGCACAATGGATAAGGCGTTGACAAACTTAATAAGAACTTGTGGAATTTTCAAATGCAAACAAAAAAGTCAAAGGCCAGAAATATTGACTAGAAATGAGGTTTGCGGTATTGAGAATTTTACACAAAATAACACAAGTATTTAAGGCTAGAAAAGATGGCATAAATTTGGTGAGTAGATAAAAATTTATGATAAGGTATTTGTAGGCACTAACACTAGTCTTCTATAAACCTTTTTCACAGGTTGCAGACCTAGTCATGGCATGTGCAACAAAAATGTGTATTGCATAAATTCCATGTTTTCGGTAGTGCACTTGTCTTTGTCACATGCGTTTCCGGAATTTGGCACAAGATTTAAAATTTTAACCCTATAGATCTGGGTACTAACAATATTCATCAATGCCTTTAAGTTCTTCCTTGGAGGAAAATATTCATCATTATTAGCACCATAATCATTTGAAACACCCTCATATCTCTCCTCTATACTATTTTTACCATTGAAATCTCCATTGTTTCTTCCATGAAAGTCATCACTAGGAGGAAAGTTATATCCAAATCATGACCTGGAGATAGATTTTGAGCATTGTTCACATCATTGATGTTGAGAACAATGATTCCCATCATATTCTTCATCTTTATATGTAGTTCCTTGAAAGTCCTCAGAATTAGGTGTTTATTCATCAACATGTTCAATCTCATTACTTACACTATGATCAAACTCCTTATTGGATGAAGATACAACTCTTCATTAACATTGAAGGCATTTCCATAAAATTGAACAGTAACAAAAGATGAGATACAGACACAAGAAGTTGATGCTTAAAAAATGGAAACTTCTCTATCAAATCAATCAATGACTTCTCAGTAAGAATAGAGAATGGTACAACTATCTAACCTTCTAGAAACAATTGTAATACTTGGAGAATGAAACTTTCCCTGCAAAATTAGGTAAATTTTTTAATTATGGATATTTTCATAGTTCATCATATTATGGTAGTTTTATGTATTAAATTATGTCAATATTTTCAAAATTTTAATATAGCTAAATCCAAAAAAATGATTACAATTAAATAAATCTATTAGTATTTTTATTTCTAATTTATTAGGAAAACACCTTTTTTATTACTTTTAATTCATCTTACATTCACTAAACATAGCAATGTTTGATGTAATTGTTGTTATATAAACATGGATCATTTTACAAGGGAGTTTCAATATCACCAAGGAGGCATTCAATAGGGAGTTTGTAATACTTAAAATTTTAGTAAAATTTTCCAATTTTGATAATTTATGGAAGAAAAATAAATCATTTTCTAAAGAACAAACCCTAAACTCTATGGTTTTTCATATCTTTTGTGAATAAATTAGTCTTTTTTATTTTTAAATATATATTTTCAAAGAAAAATCTTAGAGATGTTAAGGGAAAAGGAAAATATTTTTAATATATTTTAATGGGGAGAAACAGAAGAAAGAAAGAAAAACTAAAAGAATAAAGAAAAATACCTAAAACACAAAGTAAAACCGTTCGAGAATAGAGAAAAACCATATTTAAAAAAACAAAATATAATAAAACTATAATTATAGTCTTATTTTTCATTTTTAAAGTTATTGATTATATAATGTTATTTTTATCTTTTTTAATTTTTTTTTATCTATCACTTGTCACTCTTAATATATATATCCTTCTCCTATATGTTGATGATATTGTTTTTCTGGTAAGGAAAACCTATGACCTCATAAAGCAGCTTAGAATCCTCAAGGAATTTTTCTCTAGTACATGAATGATGGTGAACACTGACAAAATGAAGGTAATGATAATTAAATCCCAAAATATCACCTGCAATAGTTTCATGTATGACAACGATAGCTTGGAGGAAGTTCCTTCATACAGGTATCTTGGAATTGATATTCATCACAAGCTCAATTGGAACTATAGAATTGAGAAATGGGTAAATGGAGGGTGGAAATCTTATTATGGGCTTGAAAATAATTGTAAATTAGTGGACCTTTGGCTATGAGATAAGGAAAATATTGTTAAAATATTTAGACACTTAGGAGTTAGTTAAGGTCAACTTGGTCTAATGTGTCATTAGGTGAAAGTGTGTTTCTTTAGTATGCATTTGTAGTTAGGAAATCCAATGGTCACGATGTGTTCCCGACATAGAGTGATCCAACGATTCATATTCTCCTCGTTCTTAATGCCTACATTGATCTGTGGTTTAACAACCGATTGTTCCATGATCTCTATTTAAAGAGAATGGAGGGTCAATTGTCGATGAACAATTGTGAGAATATATCTTGTAAATCTCTCTGTAATATTTTTCCTTTTCATTATTAAATTGCTCCAAGTGGCCACATTGGATGGGGCCATGGATGTTTCCTCATAGGTCTTTTACCACGTGAAAACATCAGTGTGTTAATCTATGATATGGTTGTGTCAGTGGTTACTAAAGGTGTTCTACCTCTATTGTAATACCTGTGTTGTCGAACATGGTGTTAGAGAACATTTGAAGACCCACTCCCATTGTAGATTGAGATCGTGAAGCTGTGTTGCCTCATCTTTGTTTTCTACCATTTTGTGCATTTTTTGGCTGATAAGACTGTTCCATTGAATCTGGAGCACTTGATTCAGTCAATAACATTTTCCATTTCACTCAAAAAAGTCTTTGTTTTCCCAAGATATGGCCATCTTAGACAGATCTGGAGGTATAAAGCCCAAATATGCCCTTTTAAATTTTTGCAGTGTTATTATTTTGGTTTTCTGTTTTTTTATTTCTGGGTTGCTACTCTTTTCGATCTATGTATTCTCTTTTCTCTATTCCCTGTTCGATCTCAACAATTATGAAACAAAGGGAAAAGGGTTTTCCTATCTGCATGGTCTTTGTCGTGTGCTTTGTGCAATCTTGGTAAATCAGAAACATAGGGAAAATTTGCATTTTTTGGGTAAGATAGATGATATCTAACCCTTGTTGTCATTGAGAAGTTAATTTTTGTTCTTGTGAGAAAATAATGTTTTATGAGCACGTTCTCCAAGGCCATCAACAAAAACAACTCCAATACTCCTTCTAAACAATGTAATATGTTTTTCACTAGCTGACTTGGTTAAAAGTTACTTTACTTAGTAAGAGGTCTTGAGTTCAAGTCTCTCTTTTGTTACTTAAAAAAAAGTTCATGCATTCTTTGTAAAGTGCATTTGACTGAAGTTATAAAAGTTAATCCCCATTAAATAACTTTGATATTTTGTTTTAAGTTATTTTCCATGCAACTTTCATTTACAGAGTAACTACATTGTGAAAGTGATTCCTACTTATTCTATAAAATTGGGTCATTTCATAAGTAACTTATTTAAAACTGCGCTTATAAGCACAGTTAGGAGGAACATCACCACATGGACCAACTTGTACTTGCCACGTGGCTCTTTGTTTACTCTTTATTCCTTTTTTCAAAAGGGCAGAACTTTCACATCCGAATTGTGTTTTCAGTGTCGTTTTTGCTAAACAACCTATTTTTTCGGGATCTTTCCATCCATACCATAAATTTCATTATTTTATACATATTTTAATATGGAATCTCCCAATGATATTTTTCTTACCAATGCCAACTACTTCTCAAGGAAATCCCATATGGAGGATGTATTAAGAAGTAAAGGATTGTACCAGCTTACCATGGGGAAAGAACTAGAACCCACTGATAATGAAAATAAAGTCAAATGGGTATTTAAGAATGATGAAGCACATAGACTGATTCAAATTTCAATCTCTCCTAATTTAAGGTTTCACCTTCAAGGAATTAATGACCCTGATGATGATTGGGTAAAGATCGAAATTGTGTTTGGTAAAACAATATTATTTGAGCCCACCAATTAGAGAATCAATTAATGACCTTAAGTCCAAATGATTTTCCTTGCATTGAATATTACTTATCTAACTTCAAAACACTTAGAATTTTTTCTTTTGGGGAAAAATCCCCTATAGTAGTGGGCTTACAATAGCATACTAATGACCATACAAAAATCAAATTCCATAAAGAATAGTCAACAAAGATATTCTAATAGAATTTAAGGGAAATAACTAACTATTGAGAGGAGAAGAAGGATTAACTCACCAGGAGTCCTATGGTTGTTGTTGTTCCCGATTGTTGGAATATCCTTGCTATTTTCCAATAGTTCCTCTGCAACCTGCAAGAACCTTAAACATGAAATCCTATGTAGAGAGGTAGTTATACTAATAACTAACCATTAGTCAAATGAAAATAATGGAATGATAAACGAAATTGGTGTTCTACAAAGGATATATAAAATAATTGAAAGTTAAACACTACAAATATAATGTTTTTTTCGAAGCAATGAGTTTCTATAATATTCAACAGTTTATGCAGTTACAAATGTCAGAGATTTGGATTAGGTTGATAGAAAATTGGTTTGGATTGTTGGTTTTCATTGATGTCAACCATTGGAGAGTGATATTGTATATTGATGTCAACCTTTAGTGATTGATTTCAACCTTTGGATAAGTCTGATAGCGAATACCGGTAGCACAAAGGTATGGGTAATGGATCCAAGTTTGTTTGAGGAATAATGGAATTAAGTTCAATATATTTGTATGTAAGACTATTCTAGATGTATAGTACATGTCATGTCATTTCCAGTGATATGTGGAATGCCACATATTTCTTCACGGTTGAGGAGATATGGCTTAGTGAATTTGAAGAACCCTCATGAGTTATCTAGAAGACCCTAGAAGGTCAAATAAGTCAATTTCTCTAGAATCTCCTAGAAGAAGTGTACTAGTAAAATTGATGGTACCTAGGAGTTAATCATGGGTATATTTGTTGCATTAAGAAAATAATTAAAAACGAATTATTTGCAACAAGTAGTTGTGAGTAAAGATAAATTATTTAAATAATAAAGTAGTCAAGTGGTTGCAAAGAAAAATGATTTAAATAATAAAGTGGTTGCAACAAGAAGTGGTGAGTTTATTATTTATGAATAAGTCAAACTGGTTGCAAAATAAATTAATTAAATAATAAAGTTAGTTGCAACTAAAAGTGGAGAGATTGCTATTTGTGGATAAAGTGGCTGTAAGTGGACAAGTGGTTAGAAGTGAGTTATGCCTAAAAGAAAGGAAGTTGGGTTAAGTTGGTTATAAGGTAACCCCTTGAGGAAGCTACATAAAAGTATAAATAAGAGAGAAAAGGCTCTCCTATTAGCACCTATTGAATATCTATTTTGTAAAAGGTTTATTGTAGGTACACATTAATACAACAAGTTATGCAATATTGAGGAAGTGAAAGAGGATTGGCGGTGAAAGTTTCAGAAATACTGAAAAACCATAGTTTCTGAGATGTACGCGGGCTAACAGTATAATAGGGTGTGTACACACATGGGCTAATAGTATAATAGGGTGCATACATATGCGGGCTAACCATACAATAGGGTGCATACATGAGGGTAAAAACCATAAAAACTTCAGAAGATGAAAATGCAATGTCTCTAGAGTCTGAAAGCAAGCTCTTAGGAAGGTCTGCAATGATCAAGTAGATCTGATCTATCTATTGGTTCAAAAGGTATGTCTTATTTCTATGAGTAGATGGATTTTTTCGTCTACATGAGATATGGCTATGAGGGTTTGAGGATTTACCCTAGAGAAGTTATTGGTTGTATGGCACCTATTGTATAAGTCATATCTATAGAAGTAGAGTGTTGGTATATTTGATATTATTCATTAGTATATCTTGTTGGTTCAAGTGTTGATATATATCTAGTATTTCTTAATACATATTTGAGGGTTTTAGGTTGTGAATTTCTAGTGAAGGTGGTGGTTAGTTTGAGGTAGATCTAGTGTAGTACATGGCTGGTACATGTGTGAGTGTTATTAGTATATCCTATGGTACATTGTGAGAGACTTTCATTAGTGGTCTTGATATATAATTGGTACACATTGAGGCTACATAATAGTGAGGTTTTGACACATGGTTTGATGTAAGGGTTTATGGTATTTGGATCATGGATTGTGTGATGTATTGATAGAGGAATTTTGTTGGTTATATTGGTATATGTCTTTGGTATATGGTTGAGATACATGTTGAGATGTATAGTTGATGAGTTGGCACATACATGAGGTGTATGGTATGGTAATGTTGGTACATATTGATGAGTCATAGTTTGACTTGTTGATACATGATTGTTACATGCGTGGTTCATTGTTAGAGGCACTTGCTAGTAGTGTTGTTGATACATGATTGGTACATGTTTGGTACATGTTTAGAGACACTTAGTAGTAGTATTGTTGACACATGGTATATGGATAATGTGGCTTAGACATATTGATATATTAGTAAAAGCACATCTTGATCTTGGTGATGGTTATGAGGTATTGTGATTGCATAGTTGATGTACTTGTGATGGTATGGTTTGTGTTAGTGATTGATGTATATGGTTGATAGTACATGTTCATTGGTACAGGTTGTGACAAGTTGCAAGTTCATGTGACAGAGGAAAAAAAAGGTAAAACCTATCCAGGAAGGTGAGAGCCCTTGGTTCAGAAGGAATACTCACGATGTAATATAGAGAGGTCACATACATACACGGGATGTAGTACAAACAAGTCGCGTACATATGCAAGTTGCAGCATAGACAGGGCACACACATGTTGTATTTTGTTGGTACAGAAAGGGTACAGGTACAGTTTGGTTACAAGACAATGGCATAGGTTGGATACAGGTTATTGACACATATTGATACATGTTTACAATGGTATATCTCACAATGATAGTGTGATAGTGGTTTCATCATATTACTTTTATTTCATGGCGGCAGGATGGGGAAATTATAGGTGGTTGTAGCCACCTTTCGGTTGTAGCTGAAGAACACAGGGGGTTGTAGACAAGGATGATTTAAGGGGCTAAATTTTTCTCATGGGCTAATTTTCCATGGTTTCTCCAAAAACAATATTTGCTATTTTAAAAATGTTTCACCCAAATTCTATAGGATAAATCTCTTTTACCTTAAAAATCGCCAAAAGTTTATAAAAACTATATAAAATCCTTAGAAATTTGAATATTTTTACAAAAATATCGCCAATCATTTATAGTTGGAATATGAAGGATTAGTAAGATTCATCAAGGTTATACATTTTAAAATAAATTTCCATCCTTAAAATCATCCCTGGTTGTAGCCTCTTTCTGGTTGTAGCCAAAGAATTGTGGAGATGGATTTTCCCTTAGGTTGTAGCCTAAAAATATAAGGGGTCGGAGCCTCCTTCAAGTTGAAGTTGGAGAATTGAAAGTCGTTGCTTCCTTGAAATTAATTCCTAAAGACATATAAGAAAAGAATTTTGTGGTTTTCTCCCACATTTGGTTTCCACATAAAATATTGGTGTACCATGCATTGTGTGGATGTGTCTATTATTGTTTATTATGCACTGATGGATGTTAATGTTATATGATGCAATAACATATTACTGATGAAATGATGAACATTGTTAAATAAGTTAAAGGAATACACATTGTGGTTAAAAGGATTAATAAGTGGTATAAATTGGTCATTAAGTGGTATAAATTGGTATAAATTGGTATCAAAGCAGGTTCCTTCAGGAAACAGTTTAACCGCTGGAAGGAGATCATGGATTATTCAAAGAGTGGAGTACCATTGTTTAATGGTCATAATGGTTTAAAGTATGATATATGGAGCGGAAGGATGAAAGTATTCTTGGAATCACATGGATATGGTATTTGGAAATCAGGTTTTATCGGATATGATAGTTCAAAGAAAGCAAAAACTGCAACCAAGAAGGAATTGAAACAGAATAACAAAATTGCAATGGATTTTATTTTGGAAGTACTATATGATTCTGTTAAGGACAAAGTGGTTAAAGTTTCATCAGCAAAAGAGATTTGGGATAAGTTACATGATATCTATTATTCACCTATCATAGAGTCAAAGAATGCCAAAGAAGATAAAGGTACAGAGCAGGAAAAAATATGTTCATCGTGTCAAACAGATTCAAAAGAAGAAGAGTACGTAATCAACAAAATTATGATGTTTTGATTTAATTTTGAAAAACACAGACATATTAAAATGGAATGCCATGAAGGAAATGATATAGAAAAACTAATTGAAATAGAAGACAATTATGAAGAAGAACCAATCAGTGCTTTAGATGAACTAAGGAAAGAGAGAGAAGAAAACAAGTCACTCAAGAAATAATTGATGAAATAAAAGGAAAGTGTTCACATTTTTGAAGAATCCCAACATGTTATCAAGAACTTAAGAACTCAGCTAGAAGAAGCCAGAAAGATCGAAGAAAATATTGAAGATCAAAAGAAATATTTGGAAGCTAACATAATAACACAGAAGGAAGAAGCATAAACGAGAGAGAATATATTGACATATCATCTTAAGGGAAGAATTAACAATCTAAACCAACTTGAGGCAGAGTTTGGTAAAGAAGAGAAAGGACTTGAAGATTAAATAATCACATTAAAAATCCATCTTGAATAAGCGAAGAGAACAAAAGAAGTCATGAAGTCTCAGATGATGAAGAACGAATGAGAGGTTGAAAATATTGAAGAAGAAGTTGTCACACTAAGAGTCAAAGTTGTCTAGTTCAATAAGAATGTTAAAGAGACTGAAGCATACACACCATCAATTGAAGTACCAAAATGAAAGAATGAAGAGAAACCAAAGACTTATGCTGAAGCCATCAAAGGTTCGATGAAGAATAGGAATGCAAATCCATAAATAAGAACATTCTAGAAGTGAAAAAGACTCAAGAAGAAGACTACAGAAGAAGACCCTCTATGTTAAAGACACAGAGAAGCTTCAATCATGATCATAATTAGTCAAGGCATGAATTCAGAAGGAATACACCACAAAGAAGATCATTCACTCCCAGGTATGCACATTTCTTTAATGGTCATTGTTTTTCCTGTACTAACTTTGGACATAAGGTTGCATATTGCAGGGATTATGAAAGAAATGTTTAAGCAAGAAATGCTTATGTGGCCCCATAGAATATTGAATGCTACATATGCCACAACTATGGTCATATAGCTCGAAATAGTAGAAGTGTAACAGTGCCATCTATGAAGAAATAAAAATATATTAGATACACCAAGATTTAGAAAAGAAACGAATAAGAAGAAGAGTAGGTAAAGAAGGACAAGGTCCTAGATATCACAATACTGGCAATATCATGAAATAAAGAAAAATCTACAAAGAAAAAGGAATATGCCAGATACAAAAAGGTTTGGAAAAGAAATGAAAGAAAATAAGGACAAAACAATAAATAACAAGTTCAAGAGATTGTACTTTTAGGAATTGTAGTGCAAGATGAATTGACAGACACACAGAAAGAAGTTAGAGTTTATAGATATGTTGAGTCTACCGACATAGAGGAACATGACTCTGCATCTAAGAAGACACTTTTCTGAGCCATCCGACTTGGATACTCCCAGCAAATATGAATATTGAATAGGAGGAGTCAGTGCAGTAGCTATTACAGATCAGAGAAACATATTTTGATTAGTATGAAGTGTTTACAAAGATAGATTAGAGAACCATCCTTCAAGTAGTTCAAAGCATTTGAGTAGACAGACTCGGAGAATTCAGTTAGCAAAAGTTCATTATGACAAATTGATCAGTTAAAAAAATAAATTACAAAGGAAGAAGTCCATGATTTGATTCAGAGAAAGATATCTTCATCACAGGTTGTTCCAGATATGCAGAGTTTGGATTACAGATAGAGAATACCAATGGAGACATTTGACATTTGATGATTAGTTGCAACAGTGCAGACTTCATGATAATATAATGACAAAAGGGTCAACATTGTGGAAAATTGAGTAGCAAAGTTTTGGAAAGTATGGACAAAGATGGATTTGTAAGATGCTTAGCGATGGCTTAACAATTGGAATCAGTTGAAATCAGTTGATCATAGAAAGGAAAGTAGTGAAAGGCACAACAAAATAGGGAAAGAGAAACTGTCAGCAGAAGCGATCTCATCATAAGGATATTGTTGAACAGTATGGGTCACATGGACACATGTGAGTTCGTAAGAACACTTAGCAGGTTTGGACATATATATGACAGTGGATGAGAGAATGGATTCAAAGACCGGGTCATAGATTGGTTCAGAGAGTGGTTCATAGATAAAGGAACATTATCATAATGGATGATATTGACACAGCAATATTTGAATGCTTATACTTGAATTATTTTCATATATGTCAGTTTATTACACAAGGAAGCACCAATGGATAATAAATCCAAAAGGAAACAGGTACATGAAGACCTATATTTTTCTACATGACATATTGTAAAGAAGTTTAAGGGAGATGTTCTTCAGATTCATGGAGAGAGAGTTAGATGTTTCGAGAGAGCACATAGGCATGATTCTATGGAGAGTGATGGTCACAAAGGGAGCCCGAGTGATATGAATTAAGTATTTCATCAGAGTGATACCCTTTGTCAAAAAGGAATATATTATTCAAATGAAGGGAGAGAGAGAGTAATCATAGGATAAGAAATAGAGAGAAAGATCAAAGGAATTTAGACAAGGGGAGCAACCCCATGGAGATTGTAGTCAGGGGGAGCAGCCCTAAAGGGAGATGCCCTTTTCCATTGATGTCAAAGGGGGAAATATGGAACCATTAATGAGGAGTATGAGCATGAATGTTATCATGACTAAGTGTTTCGATCAATGTTGGTGTTGTCATCAATGCCAAAGGGGGACATTGTCAGACAATTGGCTTAGGTTGATGGAAATTTGGTTTAGATTGTTGGTTGTCATTGATGTCAACCCTTGGAGAGTGATATTGTAGATTCATGTCAACCCTTAGTGATTGATATTAACCTTTGGATAATTCCAGTAATGAATTATGGTAGCACAAAGGTATGGTTAAGGGGCCAGAGTTTGTTTGAGGCATAATTGTATGAAGTTTAGTGTATTTGCAGCTAAGACTATTCTAGATGGATATTTCATGTCATGTCATTTCAAGTGATATGTGGAACACTACATAGTTCCTAATGGTTGAGGTGATACGGCTTAGTGAAGTTGAAGAACCCTCATGAGTTATCTAAAGACCCTATAAGGTCAAATAAGTCAATTGTTCTAGAAATTCCTAGAAGAAGTGTACTAGTCAAGTTGATGGTAACTAGGAGTTAATCATATGTATAGTTGTTGCATTAAGAAAATAATTAAAAACAAATTAGTTGCAATATGTAGTTGTGAGTAAAGAGAAATGATTTAAATAATAAAGTAGTCAAGTGGTTGCAAAGAAAAAATATTTAAATAATAAAGTGGTTGCAACAAGAAGTGGTGAGTTTATTATTTATGGATAAGTAAAAGTGGTTGCAAAATAAATTAATTAAATAATAAAGTTAGTTTCAACTAGAAGTGGAGAGATTACTATTTGTGGATAAAGTGGTTGTAAGTGGACAAGTGGTTAGAAGTGGGTTAGGCCTAAAAATAAGGAAGTTGGGTTAAGTTGGTTAGAAGGTAAGACCATGACGACATAAAAGTATAAATAAGAGAGAAAGGCTCTCCTATTAGCACCTATTGAATATCATTGAATATCTATTTTGTAAGAGGTTTATTGCAGGTACACATTAATACATCAAGTTACACAATATTAAGGAAGTGAAAGAGGATTGACGGTGAAAGTTTTGGAGTTTCATAAATACTCAAAAACCCTAGTTTATGAGATGTACACGGGCTAATAGTATAATAGGGTGTGTACATACATGGGATAACAATATAATAGGATGCATAGATACACGAGCTAACATTATAATAGGGCACGTACATACGTGGTATAACAATATAATAGGGTGCATACATGAGGGTAATATCCATACAAACTTCAGAAGATGAAGATGCCAAGTCTCTAGAGTCTGAAAGCAATCTCCGAGGAAGGTCTACAATGATCAAGTACATCATATCTATCTACTAGTTCAAAAGGTATGTCTTATTTCTATGAGTAGTTGGATTTTGTTGTCTACATGAGATGTGGCTATGAGGGTTTGAGGATTTACCCTAGAGATGTTATTGGTTGTATGAATCCTATTATATAACTCAAATATACATAAGTACAGTGTTGGTATATTTGATATTATCCATTGGTATCTCTTGTTGGTTCAAGTGTTGAGATATAGCTAGTATTTCTTGGTACATGGTTGAGGGTTTTTGGTTGTGAAGTGCTAGTGAAGTTGTTGGTTAGTTTGAGGTAGATCTAGTGTAGTACATGGTTGGTACATGTGTGAGTGTTATTAGTATATCTTATGGTACATTGTGAGGCATGTTTTCTAGTGGTATTGATATATTATTGGTACATACCTAAGGCTACATAACAATGAGGTTTTAGAACATGGTTTGATGTAAGGGTTTATGGTATTTGGATCATGGATTGTGTGATGTATTTATAGAGGAATTTTGTTGGTTATACTGGAATATGTCTTTGGTATATGGTTGAGAATACATGTTGAGACATATAGTTGATGAGTTGGCACATACTGTATGTTATGGTAATGTTGGTACATATTGATGAGTCATAGTTTGAATTGTTGATACATGATTGGTACATGTGTGGTGCATTGTTAGAGGCACTTGCTGGTAGTGTTGGAAGATTGGTTGTTGTCATTGATGTCAACCCTAGCCATTGGTTGTAGTCATTGATGCCAACCCTATCCATTGGATTTTGGACCCCACAGTTGATCGAAATAAATAGACATGAAGGAAATTACACATGCATATACAACACCCATGGATGGATAGTATAATTCATTCCACTTCTGCTGGTAAGTGGCACGTCACGTGGATCCTCACAATTGAGGAGAAATGAATTTTTGAGGATGAAAATGTGAATTGAAGAAGAAACTACATGTTGACCCTAATGTTAAAAGGAAATGACATAAAGGTTATAAATACATATCATTATATATTCATTTTAAGCACACACACACACAAGTTTTTTAATGAACAAGGAGTGAAACTTGGAGGAGTTTCAGAGAATACATTGAGTAATATTATCTATAGGATCAAAGTATTCCAAGAAGTGAAGAATTGCAAAAGTTGAACAAGTCTCAGGAAGCATTATCAGGTTCTATGTAATGGTTGGTTGATGATGATAATTTAATGTAAAGTTTTATTATCTCTCATATATTCTTGGGTGGAAGGAAGGGGCAAGGATGGAGAGGTCAACCCTCTCTTGATAATGGAGGATTGTATCTTCATTTTGGAGGTTTATTCCTCCCTTTATATTTGGAAGTTGTAGCTTCCCTTGGAAGTCATTACTTCCCTTGAACAATAATTATTGATTATTTCATATATATTGTGCATGGTGTATTATGGTGTATTGGTGTAACTCTTCTTTTATTGTTCATTGCTCATTGGATATAATTGAATATATAATATGGTTGAAGTATAAGTTGATTTTTTTTTTAAATTATAATTGATATTGATTCACCCCCCTCTCAGTATCAACAAATGATATTAGAGTCAGTTACCTTCAGTACAATTTAACCACTGGAAGGAAGATCCTAAGAAGAAATGGAAGACAACATTCCAAATGGGATTCCACCATTTGATGGAAGCAATTTTGAATACTGGAGTAACATAATGGAAACTTACTTGAAATCTCTTGTGGAAAATGTTTGGTTCTCAGTTGCTTCAATACATAATTCTTTGAAGAAACCAAAGACTGCAGTTCAGAAGGAAGCAAGAAGGAACAACAAATTGGAAATAGATACCATCCTAGATGGATTGACAGATTCAGTGAAATCCAAGGTGGGATCATGTGCATCAGAAAAAGATATTTGGAACAAGCTACAAGACCTTTATGCAAGTGAAGAAGCAGAAGAAGAAGAAGAAGTTGAAGCAAATTACAACATCTCATATTTCAAAGAAGGAAATAGTGGTGAGTTCTTTTGCTTTAATTGTGAAGGAGTAGGACATGTTGAATTTGAATGTCCTTATCCAAGGATTGAAAGAGATGATACTGAAGAAGAAAAGTCCAATGAAGAAGAAGAAAGTCATGAAGAATAAATTATTCAACAAGAAGATGGGAATCTTAAAAATTTGAAGCATGTTGCGATTGAAAATAGCAAGCTCAAAAACACGCATAGAAAACTAAGAAGTGAATTGGGTAGTTGTGAAAAGACAATTGAAAGACTTAAGAAACAATTAGAAGACTTTGAGAAACTAAGAGAAGAAACCATTTCCTTGAAAACTCTACTCGAAGAAGCAAGAAGAATAGGAGAAGTAAGGAATGTCCAAATGATGAAGAAAGAAGAAGATTGTGAGAAACTTGAACAAGAAGTTGTCTCATTGAGGAAGATCTTAAGAAACTCTCAAGTGCCAAAAGACTTAACACATCTTGGATGCATGGGTGAAACTTCATACAAAGAATATGAAAATACCAACAAGAAGGTTGAATAAATGTCTACATAGACAGTTGATGAGAAGTGGACCAGGATACCAAAAAGAAGGAATGATTACAAAAGATATGAATATCCAAGAAGACCTCCTACCTTCGGGAATAAAATAAGCTTCAATCAATATGAAGGAAACTATAGAAGAGTAGATCATGAACCCAGATGGGCGACATCACAAATAAGGTCACTTACTCCCAAGTATCAAAATTTCTTTCTTGGTCATTGTTATACTTGCAAAATTTTTGGACATGAGGCAATAAATTGCAGAATCAATGAAAGGAAAAACTATGCAAGAAACATGAATGGTGTAAATAGAATATATGGAAACAATCGTGGATTTTTCAACATAAGTTATAATTCATTCTCCCCATTGATGGACAAAAATATTGTATGCTACAAATGTAATTATCTTGGTCACAAAGCACAATATTGCAGATATATGAATGAAGATGATCCTATGCCAAATTCCCCTAGGCCAACCACAATATGGAGAAGGAAAGAGATTCCAAACAATGAAGATTGTCGAATAGCATTGACCGCTAAAGAATGTAAAGAATAAGATGAATGGTATATAGACAGTGGATGTTCTTCACACATGACTGGGGATCAAGACAAATTCATCAATTTGAAGAGAAATGGTGGAAATGTTGCATTTGGAGATGACTCATCTGCCAAAATACTTGGAAAAGTTGTAGTAGATCTTGGAAGAAAAATGTAAAATCAAAGAATGTCCTATTGGTTGAAGACTTGAAGCATAATCTACTCATTGTTACTAAAATGTGTGATCAAGTATATACTCTCACGTTTGACTCACAAAGATGAAAAATCAAAGAATAAGGTTCATGAAGATTGGTTGCAACTGCAACAAGAAGACCAAGTAACATATATGTCCTAGATCCACTAAAATGCTCCAAGGAAGAAAGAGACCATAAAAATGAAGTTTTATTAAGTGCTATATGTTCAGGGGGAGCAACCCCAAAGAAGAGAGTTACCTTTTTCCATTAAACTTATGGGGGGAAACCCCACCCTTTCCCATTGATATCAAAGGGGGAGAGAAACTAGGAGCATGAGGACAAGGGGAGCATGAGTGTTGCCATCAATGAAAAAAGTGGATATTGTTGGAAGATTGGTTGTTTTCATTGATGTCAACCCTAGTCATTGGTTGTAGTCATTGATGTCAACCCTAGCCAGTGGATTTTGGACCCCACAATTGATCGAAGTATATAGACATGAAGTAAATTACACATGTAGATACAACACCCATGGATGGATAGTATAATTCATACCACTTCCGCTGGTATGTGGCATGTCACATGGATCCTTAGGATTGAGGAGAAATGAATTTTTGAAGATGACAATGTGAATTGAAGCAGAAACTACATGTCATCCCTAATGTTAAAAGGAGGTGACATAAAGGGTATAAATACATATCATTATACATTCATTTTAAAAACACACAAGTCTTTTAATGACCAAGGAGTGAAACTTCGAGGAGTTTCAGAGAATACATTGAGTAATATTATCTACAGGATCAGAGTATTCCAAGAAGTGAAGAATTGTAGAAGTTGAAGAAGTCTCAGGAAGCATGATCAGGTTCTATGTGATGGTTGGTTGATGATGATAATTTAATGTAAAGTTTTATTATCTCTCATATATTCTTGGGTGGAAGGAAGGGGAAAGGATGGAAAGGTCAACCCTCTCTTGATATTGGAGGATTGTATCTTCCTTTTGGAGGTTTATCCCTCCCTTTATATCTGGAAGTTGTAGATTCCCTTGGAAGTCATTACTTCCCTTGAACAATAATTGTTGATTATTTCACATATATTGTGCATGGTGTATTATGGTGTATTGGTGTAAATTTTCTACTATTTTTCATTGCTCATTGGATATAATTGAATATATAATCTGGTTGAAGTATAAGTTGAAAAAGTTTTTAAATTGTACTTGATACCGATCCACCCCCTTCTTGGTATCAACAAGTAGTGTTGTTTATACATTATTGGTACATGTTTGGTACATATTTAGAGGAACTTAATAGTAGTATTTTTGGCACATGGTATTGTTGGCAGCCAATTCACCTTTTTATTATCTTATAAGCTGCCTACAACTATGTCTTGCGAACATCAAGTTTTTCGTCGCATTTTTCAAATCGATGAAACTTTCATTTCTTGAGACTTTTGCACATTTGTCTTCATTAAGTTTTCACAACTGTAAGCATGAAAACTTCTTCTTTCGAAGTTACATTTTGATCACTATCTGGACTGTCATGATCTTTTTATCGATGTGCCTACTGCGCTTACCTTTTATCTATCATTATGTAGCTGGAAGAACTTTCAAACCTTGCTCATTGGTCATTCTTATATTGATGATATGATTGAGTTTCATTAAACTTGCAAGGCATTGAGCATTTGGATTTACACTTTTTATGAATTACCTGATATTTGTTTCTACATAAGGGTTATGGTTAATTTTGTTTATATATATTATATAATCCTTATCTTAAATTTTTATAACTTTCGGCTTGTCAACTATTATGAATATGGTTGACACCATGGTTAAACTTTTGATCGTATACATTGGCGCATAGTTGGTTTATGGTTTTATTTATTTATGTGTCGAATGTTTGAACACCGTGGCATAACATTTGCGTGTATACACATTGGATTTCATTGGTTGTACGCATGACTTAATGGCTGAACTATTATCATGGAGTGAAAAGCTATGAAACTTGGCGGTTGTACTTGGGTAATGAATATTATGCATGGAAGACTCCACCACCCTCGCATGCGCGCATTTATGCTTACCCCTTTTGGCTCGATTCATTGTTGTTGGTTCAGATAGCTCTGTTATTGTGTGTTGATGAATTCAAACCCTTGTCCCTTAGCCTGGCTCACTGTGTGTTATCTCCTAGCTCCCGAAGGGCGAATTGAACCCCCATGGTGTTCAGAGTTGGTGTTGGTTTCATTTTGCCAGAGAAGACTGCCCCGTAATTGCCCCCAGAGACACGTTTTTGCGTGAGCGATTATGGGCAAACGGATTTGAATTAGCTCAAACCGTTGAAAACCCAGAACCGTTTTTAGCCCCTTTACCTTCATAGTGGGAAGTTTCTTCAGAAAGTGAGCTACTACAAAGATCTAGCTCTCGTTTTATAGGTCAATTTTTCAATGGTTGGAACATGCGTTTTGAGTCCGTATGCATTCCTTCAGATATGTTCTTCAGAACCCCCTCTCACCTGTCAAGCCGTCTCGTCGCTATATAGGTATGGATTCTGTTTTCAAATAGTTCTGTTTCTCATTCAAATGCTCTGTCATTCGTGTTCATCATGTATATTGTTTTGCTTTGCTTAAAATATAAAGAGTTCTGATTTGATATATGATTTGCTCATAGATTTTTATGGTTATTCGTTTGGATTGCATTTGCTAAGCCTGTCTGAGTGAAGAAACAAATTAATGGTGTGTTTCCAATACAAATTCGGGAAGTTCCATACCTTATTTAGAATACGATTACCCTTGGATTTGATCTTGTATGATTCGTATGATGTGTTTGACAAATTCGGGAGTGTAATCGTTACGATGTGCTCTGTCATACGATTTTCCAAATCATGAATACCACTCTATCCGATTTAAATTTGGAAATAACTACTCTGTTTCTATAAAAACAATGGTCTCATTAAAGCTGTGCAACTACGCCCGAAACATAAAAGATTATGATTCGCAACAAATATGCTACACTCAGCCGACTAATTCGCTTGTTTGGATTTTTTTTGGTTTCATTTTAAATGTGTAAAAATGAATTGGTCAAACCTAGTCGTGATTTGTTTGATTGGAACGATTTTGGTAAAGGAAAATTAATCCTGTTTACTCACTGTGCAATGATAAACAATTTCATAACTGATAGACTCGATTTGATTGAGGAATGATTACGATTCTATTACATAAGATTTCATTTACCAGACTCATGACTATAATTGAAGTAGAGTATTGTTATCTCTTTACTTGGTTAAATGATGTGGATCCTGTTGGTATAATTCTTTCATTTTATGATTCGTTTTCCAGTAATTATTGGATGACAATTGAATTAAACCTCATTCAAAGATTTGATTTGATTTCAATTCTGATTCTGTATATTATTTTAGACTAGCTACAGAATCAGATGATTCTGTAGCTAAGTCTGCTGAATTAAATTTTTATTGTTTTATTAATAAAAGATTCTCTAATTTGTCTAATTCTGACCTGTTTCAGGTGAATTCGAAATTGCATTGGATTTGATGAGTAGTTAGAGGATATTTGAGATATTTTACTTGCATTTTGATTTCCTAGTTTAGTTGATTTTGGGAATATCTTCCCAGATTATGTAAACAGTTTGATAACTGCCACAGGGAGGTTTTACCCTGTGGAAAGACTTATAAATACCTATTATTTTGTAATAATATCATCCTCATTCGTGGGAGAACAAGGATATGGAATTTTAATGCAGACTGAGATAGAATTTGATATTCTGCTACAGCTTTAGCTTCTCATAATATCAATATTTTGTTTTATGTTTATGTGTATCAATTTGCATTTGGTTAATCACTACTTTAGCTATATTAGTCTTTTGTAAATGATATAATTTAATCAATATAATCCATATCTGATTTCTTCCAAGTGTATAAAAAATATAGCAATTACTTGATTCAGTTTGTGAATGACAGGTTTTTCTTCTTCATAAGTTGAATTATTAAGTATAAGTTTTTGCATAACAGGTTTCCCTTATTGCAGAGATTTATAAATCATATGATTGTTATGATTTTTTATGTCTTGTTTGTCCTGTAAACAACTTAAAGAGTAGCACAGCCTATCGTTTACGAGAAGCTTCTGGATTATCCGGTGCGAGTTTCCTTCCTACGACCAACTTCGAAGTCATCATACACAGGACGAATTGGGAGCGTTTCCAGGTCAGTTAGTTACTTGTTTGTTTACTGTTTTTATTAGTAGTTTAGTTCAGATATTAGTTTAGTTAGATTTATAGGTAGAATTAGTATATTAGATTGTTTAATTTCAGTAAATATATTAGATTGTTTAATTTCAGTAAGTTTTATCTCTTGTTCATAAAATTATAAAAATAAAAAAATATCTCTAGCTGTCTTAGGGCAGAAAGCAAATGAGTTTTACAGGTTTTATTCAAAACTGCATTTTGTGAATATTGTATATTTGTGAATAAGTTATAATTCAATTAGTAATTAGGCAGTTAATTAGTAGAGTTAGTGTAATAGTAAGTAGTTTGTATATAGAATAGTTAGAGTAGTTTATATTTAGTTTTAGTTTAATTTATTTAGTAGTTTGTTTTAATTAGATTAGTGTATTAGTTTGTTTTAGTATTAGTAATAGTTGTTTTATTTATTGTTAGTTAGTTTAGTTTCTTGTATTTAGTTTTAGTTAGATTGTTTTATTTAGTTTAGTTTGTTTCATTTGTTTTAGTTAGATTAATTAGTTTAGATTAGTTTTCTCTTTGGTTTTCCTAGGACCTTAGAGCGGCCAACGGAGCCGTTAAACCCGTCAGGGTGGTTCATTCCAAACGGCTTGGGTTATTAGACAACCCCGGACCGGTTCCACTCTCTCAGTTGACGGACGGTCAATTTCGCCCGTCAACAGGTATATGGATGAGGTGGCATAGACATATTGGTGTATTAGTAAAAGAACATCTTGATCTTGGTGATGATTATGAGGTATTGTGGTGTGCATAGTTGATGTACTTGTGATGGTACATGTTATGTAAGTGATTAATGTACATGGTTGATAGTAGAGGTTGATTGGTATAGGTTGTTTGGTATAGGTTGGGACAAGTCGCATGTTGATGTGATAGAGGCAATAAAGGGTCAAATTTATTCAAGGTGAGAACCCCTGATTCAGAAGGTAAACATAGTCTGTAATATAGACAGGACACGTACATACAAGGGCTACAATACAAATAGGTCATGTACATACACAAGATGCAACATAGAAAGGTCGTGTACCTGTTGGATTTTGTTGTTATAGGTACAGGTTGGATATAGGATAGTGAAACAAGTTGGATACAGGTTATTGGCACATATTGGTACAGGTTTACAGTGGTATATCTCACAGTGACAATGTGTTAGTGGTTTCATCATCTTACTTATATTTTAGGGCAGAAGTATGGGGCAAGGATAGGTGGTTGTAGCCACCTTCTGATTGTACCCATAGAACATAGGGGGTTGTATCCTCTTTCTAGTTGTAGCTAGAGAATTGGGGAGTTGGAGTTTCCCTTAGGTTGTAACCTAAAAATACATGCGATCAGAGCCTCCTTCCAGTTGAAGCTGGAGAAATGGAAGTTGGTGCTTCCTTGAATGTAATTCTTAAATACATATAAGAAAAGAATTATGTGGTTTTATCCCGCATTTGGTTTCCACGTAAAATACTGGTGTATTGTGCATTGTGTGTGTTCGCACCCAATTCGTCACCAGGTGAGCAAATCGAGGGTGCTTACATGCCCTGTTGGGTCTTGCAGGGCATGACAGCTGTGGAAGGAAAGGTTAGAGGAAACAAAACAAACTATAAGAAAAAATCAAATAAAAACAAACTAAACTGTGAGCATATGGATAAAGAAACAATAAACACAAAAAAGACACCGATATCACCAATGGTTTTGAGCTGGTCAATTGATGAAATCAGAGCACGATGAAGGAAGAGAACTGTGGTTCCTTCTTCCCCCAAAGGAAGGCTCTTGAGGCCCTCACAAACTTGCTTTCCTTACAATGCGAAGAAATGAGAATGATGGTGAAAGAACTCCCAGCACATCCACTCAATGGAGAGGTGAATGGCCCTATGAGATGTTGCCAATGTGTTATCGTCAAAGAATGAGCCCTTGACAATATTAGCAGCATAACAATACCTGAAATTCCTTGCGAAAACAATGTTTCTTCATGGATTTTTATAGCAGATCATCGGGTGATTATGTAACCTCTTCAAAGTGTGAAAAGGGGCTCTTTAGGGCTTCATTAGGTCATTAACCTGCCTACCCTGCGGATTCAGCTCGGATTTGGGAGTCAAATCAGATTGGGAGCTGGTCCATAAGTGGTTGGGAGGCCGAAGAATTCAATAAATGCATCGTTTTAGCAGGTGCGCGGGTTTTTGCGCTGACAGCTGCGCGTCGTGCGTGCATGCGCGCATACTACGTTCTTGTCCTGCGCATGTGCACGCGCACCAAACTATTGTAAAGTGCCCTTCAATTTTTGGTTACTTTGTATAGTTTTTGACCCTTCTGGAATGCTGTGAGATTAATTCAGTGTGATGAATGACTTCATTGTTGTTTTGACAATGCGGAGTTCTTGTCGCCATGTGCGGATGAAATTTCAGTGATAAAAGATACCCCCTGATGGATGAGGTTAGGAGCATATGTATAGCCAAAATCCATCAATGTTTCTTCTACTGAGAATGTTGTTGTAAGGGAGAGCAATAGTGGGACCATTCAGAGTGATCCGTTGGAGAAAAAAGGAACCGGTAGGACCCGACCTTCGGAGAGTTGTGCAGAAAAATATACAACTATGTACAAACGAGGCAGGCATGCCCCATGCTTGTGATATGTAACTCTGAAAAAAGATGACGGAAGTGTTGGTGTAGACAACTGTAGCGCCCTTGGGGCCAGTAATGATAAAGGCAGAAGACAATTCTGCAAAGGAACATACTCTGAATAATAGGCAATGATCGCGGTAATAAGCAGCGACGATGATGTGGGCATTGATGGCCCTACCAAGTTCAGAGGTCTTCGGAAAATGACAAAAATAACT
>ML777925.1:681418-697298 GCA_009831015.1 Picea engelmannii | reverse complement strand
GACTTTTGTGTGTGAGTGAAAGTGTACCAAGTTTTAGTTATTTAGATGTCACCTTGCTGCATGTGGACTTCTCTTGGTCCTTACAAGAGTGTGATTACCTATTTAGCTAGATGTCATTGGTACAACCTTGCGGAATTTTAAAAGCCCTAGGAAACTAGCATGTGGACATGTGGTCCATTACTATCCTTTAACTCCCTATGCGTGAGTTAATCTAGAAAAAGCATGAAACTATCCTAGATTGAACATGTGGGCATGTGTGGGCCCGTTACAAACTTTTAAACTCTCCTAGTTTTTTGATCTAAAAAAGAAGAAATTCAAACACTATCCTAGCTTTGTTGACATGTGGGCATGTATGGGCCCTTTACAAAAATGTGTTTGAAAAATGAAGCTAAGAGGGGTCCCGAAAGGGCCGTTGTCCTCTCCTAAAAGTTTTGAAATTTTGTTAAGGGAGATGAGATTGTTTTCACAATCTCTTTCTGATTCTCAAGATCACTTGATTGCGCAAGAGAAGAGCATACTCAAGGATTGCTACTCCAACTTCGAGTCCCAAATGTGATTTAGATGTGATTAAAAATTGATGTGTTCCTTAGATTATAAATCAAAGCAAGCCATCCATGTGGCAGAAAGCAAATAAGGGAAAATGATTTTTATCCACCTAAGTGCTTATGTTTGTTTGACTATCCCCTTTATAAGTTGAGGGGTCTAACTGGTGCAGTATTTAGAGCATGCATAACATCATTCTTGAGAAGGAAAATGACTTTCCCCACATCCAAAGAACCTTACAATGTGAAATTTAGTTCAGATGCACGGCTTCCAGTGTATATAGATGCACATATGGCGCCCGCTTATTGACAGACTTAAGAACTAAAGCGCATGTGCGCAGAGAGAAAACGTTGTGCAGGCGCATGTGTGCAAGATGCACGTCTGTGGGGTGGAATACCCGTGCGCCTGTGACAAGTGACCGAGAAAGAAAATCTGGATGGATTTCTCTCAATTCTCCTGTGAATTGACTTGTTAGCAGGTCGGCAGAGGCCGGTTTGTGTCCCTGCAAGTTAATAAAACCAAAAGGAAAGCAAAATAAACCCAAATGAGGGAGGAATTGATACCTACTCCCCAGTGGAGTCGCCAGTCTGTTCACACCCAATTCGTCACCTGGTGAGCAAATCGAGGGTGCTTACATGCCCTGTTGGGTCTTGCAGGGCATGACAGCTGTGGAAGGAAAGGTTAGAGGAAACAAAACAAACTATAAGCAAAAATCAAATAAAAACAAACTAAATTGTGAGCATATGGATAAAGAAACAATAAACACAAAAAATACACCGATATCACCAATGGTTTTGAGCTGGTCAATTGATGAAATCAGAGCACGATGAAGGAAGAGAACTGTGGTTCCTTCTTCCCCCAAAGGAAGGCCCTTGAGGCCCTCACAAACTTGCTTTCCTTACAATGCGAAGAAATGAGAATGATGGTGAAAGAACTCCCAGCACATCCACTCAATGGAGAGGTGAATGGACCTTTGAGATGTTGCCAATGTGTTATCGTCAAAGAATGAGCCCTTGACAATCTTAGCAGCATAATAATACCTGAAATTCCTTTCAAAATAATTGTTTCTTCATGGATTTTTATAGCAGATCATCAGGTGATTATTTAACTCTTCAAAGTGTGAAAAGTGGCTCTTTAGGGATTCATTAGGTCATTAACCCGCCTACCCTATGGATTCAGCTCAGATTTGGGAGTCAAATCAGATTGGGAGCTGGTCCGTAAGTGGTTGGGAGGCCGACCAATTCAATAAATGCGTCGTTTTAGCAGGTGCGCGGGTTTTTGCGCTGAAAGCCACGCGTCGTGCGCGCATACTACATTCTTGTCCTGCGCATGTGCGCGTGCACCAAACTATTGTAAAGCGCCCTTCAATTTTTGGTTACTTTGTATAGTTTTTGACCCTTTTGGAATGCTGTGAGATTAATTCAGTGCCATGAATGACTTCATTGTTGTTTTGACGATGCGGAGTTCTTGTCGCCATGTGCGAACGAAATTTCAGTGATAACAGTGTGGATGTGTCTATTATTGTTTATTATGCACTGATGGATGTTAATGTTATATGATGCAATAACATATTATTGATGAACTGATGAACATTGTTAAATAAGTTAAAGGAACATACATTGTGGTTAAAATCATTAATAAGTGGTATAAATTTCTCATTACTTATTCACTACCCCTCTAAGTAGTACAACAATAAAGTATACCTATCCTACGTGGTACTACCCTGTCGAAAGAGATATCAGGTCCCTCCACCCAAGCGCCTTCTATAGAGGTTGGTTTTGACTCTAGATTCACCACAAACCCAAAGAGATTATAAGGGAGACTCTTGGCTAGATTGATTTGTGATCATAAATGATTTGGAAACAAGGGTTTCTAGTTCAATAACTAGCAACAACATGGATGTATAAGGGATTATAGACTCATGGAGTCTATCCAAATAGGTTTTTTCTTTTGGTGTGCAAAGAATCATTACCTTTCTCCTTGAACAAAATGATCCTTTTATATGATCTCTAGTTGGTTATAGACAATTGAGTATGGATAAAAGGAGTTAGGAAACTAACAAAACCCATAAATCAACATTTAATTAGGCATAAATATATATTTTTAATCATTTTTTGTCCCTTGAGTAGCCCGCGTATATGCATGTTTCATAACTGTGAGGGTGTATACAACTTCCAAAAATATGTTTTTTAGAAGGTATCAAGGAGGTATGGGGAAGATTTGTCTATAAGTAGGATAGATACTAAGCCAATAAGAGAATAAATGATTCAATGGTGGAAGTTAACACTATAACATATGCCCCCTAATGTGTGAGGCCAGAAGAGAAATAAGTCAACACAAAAATAACCAATATCCAATCTAAGGATAGATACCAACATAGAAATAAGTCAAAAAACTCAATTTCCAAGGCAATCACACCCATGCTCAGGTGTGATAATCATGGTCACCAATAAAGTACACTACGGATCCATGAAGAATGTATATATAGAAATTAGTGATCATGGCCACGAAATAGACACACGGTGGATCCATGTCAAATAGAGATCATAACCACGAAAGAGATACACAATGGATCTATATCTCAAAACCAATGAAGGATATATGGGGAAAGAGTTGGATAACTAATCCTTCACGAGTATTGGTGTGAGGATTGATACTTTCCAATCACAACTAGGGAAACAACATAAAAGAGGTGATGCTACTATGTTCCCTAGGTATTTAAATCAACCATTGTGGTATGAGTCTACACTATGTGTGTTGGCATGTTTACAATAGAGTGTGCTTGTCATTGATGGCAAGAACAACAATGACAATAGTATGCTTATTAGCAAGGAAAACAACAATGTTGGAAAACAGGGAAAGCATAAGTTCAGGAGAAGAAGTGAACAGTATGAAAATTAAAGATCAGGAGGAATAACGTGAGTATGCAGAGATCAAAGCTCATAAGAGATAGATATTTTCACTTTCCAGAAATACAGATCTAATCCATTGGATCTGAGCGTCGAGGACCAACAACCGTCGGATATAGTATAACTGCGAAGAAGATAATGGCTGAGAGCCATCCTCCAACTTCGCGAAATGTGAAGTCCTGATAAGATCTGGACTGTTATATCACCGAGGATCCTGGGCCATTGATCTAGAGTATTTTAGATATCGGGAGTTGGAAGAGTTAGGGTTGGCTCATGTTCAAACACCTGACATGAAAGGTCATGATTTGATCATAGTCGTCGATCAAAGGGAAAGCATGGACCGTTGATCTGGCACGACGAAGAATGAAGTCTGAGTTATCGAAGAAGAGATATTGACCATTGGATCAAGGACTAATATGAGTCGTTAGATCTGTTTGAAGTGGAAGGATATGATAAGATAGAAGAGTTGCATAACATATAGATCGAGCCATCGATCTAGGATCATGATCAATGCACGACATTCACTTCGGATATAAAGATATGAGGAGGTTACGCTCCAGAAAGTTTGATATTGGAAAAACCTAAAGCCCATAAATCGAAATGAATAATGACCATCAGATTTGGAGGACATATGAGGATCATTGTATCAATGTTGTTGGGTATCAGACCATGTCAGAAGACCACATCAGTAGATCATGTCAGCAAGACTACGTCAGCAAGGACATGTGGTGCAATAAGACAATGACAAGTGTCAAGTTGATTTGGCACTTTAGGTACGTGAAAATCACAAATCAGTGTGACATGTGGCAACTTCTCAGCTCATGACATGTCATCAAGTGACGCAAGAGTTACATCACTCTGGGAGTTTTTCTTTATGAGTTTTACCACTAGAAGATGAAAAAAGCTTCGAAGTCCCAAATGCCGAAGTCCAGAAGTGGACATGAGATGTCTGATATGAAAGATCACTTCGGGAGCACTCTCATTCGTTGATCTAGTCTAGTGGAAGGATAGCGTAAGTTGAAATATCCAAAGTTTGAAGACACAAAAGGATCGTTTCCATTGATCTGAAATGGACATGCGTCATTGGATCATGGACTCTGGGTGAAATTCTCTGGGAGCAAGCGAAGTTTGAGAATAAAAAATCCCAAATCCCAAAGGTGAAATCAATCTTGTCTACTGGTTTGGAGGGCCACATGTCACTTGATCATTGAGACTAAGGATCACACATAGACAAAGGAAATAAGGCAGAGCCATTGATTGAAGAGGACATGTGTCAGTAGATCTTCAATTCCAGAAGATGTCCAGTCAACAACAACAAGGTTTGAGATATGAAACTCTCAGAGCCCGCATCATGAAGTAAATATCATTCATTGATGTAGGAAGGTGATATCTAGTCCACAGACTTGAGAGGAAAGATCTGAACCATTCATTCAGGATCGCCATCAAGATTGTGAGATCGACGATCGTTCTCCATTGCAAGGCCAGAACATGCTCAGGCCTTAATTTCTAATGAGTGGGCCGCAATCGAAACCACGGTTTTGGAGAAAGGGCATGTGGAGGCTTGTAGTGAATTGTGGGGTGAAAAGTGGGTTGTCCTCAAACTGCCTATAGACCCTCCCACAATCCTGTGGTCACATGAAGCTTATAGCCCAAGGTCATATCGTGAAATGGAGCCAACACTCACTAGACAGAAATCAGAAAGCACCTTTTGAATAGGCGTTTGGTCACCGACGATGGTCATGTGAAAGGAAGGGGCTTAGTAAGAAAAGCTAGCGCCTGCTGCGAAGTTTTTCTCAGTAAGGGAAAATGTGCCAAAGGAATGAGAGAACAAAAGTTCTCTCTGTAACTTCCAGAAAGGACTGATTGTAACTTCAAGAAATGAAGTGATTGCATCTGCCAGAGAATTCGAGGAGTTGTAGGGTGACTGCTAGAGGAGCCGAAGAGTCTCAAGGTAACTTATAGTGAAGTGAAGATTCATCATTTAGACAATTGACAGATGGAAATGCGTCGAAGAAAGTAACTTCCAAAGAAGCCGAAGAAACTCAAGATAATGGCCACTGATGAAGAACAGAGTCAGGATGATCGCTAGAGAGGACGAAGAGTTGAGTGTATGCCTTGGAAAAGCACTTGGAATGATAAATATGTGCAGAACAGAGAAGAGTTTGTTGCTTCTATGGAGAGTTATTCATGCGGGTAGAGGCATGCCGTGTGCAAGACCTGAAACATACAGAAGAGGCGTAGCTCATTGAATGGAAATAATACATAGAGAATAAAGTGGAGAAGAAAGAGATAGAGAAGAAATAATCTTCTGAGAGAGGAAGAGAAAGCTGAGGTGCGCATTCAGAGACAGAGTAGAAGAATAGAAAGATCAAGGATATGAGAGCAGGAAGACACTGATGCAGGTAGAGTAGTGCAACAAAATAGTGATGCGACTGGTAAGCCTTTTGAAAAAAACTGTATCACTGTAGTAATTTTCAGAAAATAAAATATTTATATTTCAGGGTGGTAGGGAGGTGCTAGGGAGGATAATTGTCCTTAGAGCTTCAAGTGGATGCTTGAACACAGGGAGTTGTAGATTCCATCTAGTTGCAGCTGAAAAACCCAGGGTGGTAGGGTGGTGCAAGGGAGAACTATTGTTCTCTGTTATATAGGTTGGTGCGTGTATAGCTAGAAGTTGGTTTTGGAACACTCAAGGAGTTGGCGCTTCCTTCTAGTGGGTGCTAGAGAAACCAGAGAGTTGGTTGTTCTTTCTAGTGGGTGCTAGAGAAACCATGGAGTTGGTGCTTCCTTCTAGTGGGTGATAGAGAAATGAGAGATTTGGTGCTCTCAGCAAGTTGCATCTTGTAAAATAGAGGTTGTAGCCTCAAGAGGAGTTGGAGCTCCCAAGAATGATAATGCACAGAAACTAAAGATTACTTATCATATCAAGAAGAAGAGGTTTTTCCCTTTATGGGTTTCCTCAGGAAATATCTATCTCTGTATATTTCATGTGTGTGATTGATGTTGAATATTCTATTGTTTACCTCACTGCATTATTGTGATCATCATTGAGTGTTCTGTAAAGAGTTTGAAATGGGCATAAATTTTTAAGCATAGTAACAACTGATTCACCCCCCCCCCTCTCAGTTGTCCAACAATGTGAACAGATGTGTTGAATTCGAACACAATGAGACATCATTTGATTATTGTTCATTGATGTATACAATTAAAAAATGCGAGACAACCCATCAATAATGATAATGGGTGTCAAGGTATCTATTACAATATAAGAAGTGTGAATATAGGAATTGGTGTCAAACACCTGGTATAATCTATCGATCAGGGGACATTGATGTATTTCGATTGTCAATATCAAGGGAACCTAACACTGATGATTGGAAGCTCCAAGGTACTAATAATTACTCTATATGCTTGTCCTAGAGAAATATGTGTTGAATTCGATAGGAATAGGTATGTTGGAAGGAGGGAATTAAGCCATCCCCCATCATTCAACATGAGGAGTAGCAGAAGGCCAAATATTTAGAAGGAATCATACAAAATATTAAATGGACCACCACAAAGTACGTCTCTTGTGTGCACTAGATGTAAATAGCGCACATAAGAAACCCTATGAATAAAAACCAATAATGAAGAGTTCCAACAAAGGGGAGGAAAGAACCAATGGGGACAAATGGAATACATGGTACTACACAAATCCCAATGTGTGAATAATTTTCTTATTGTCGAACATAAGAGAAACCACGCATTCAACAACCAATGATGGGATATCATCTGCTAAGCACAAGGTTAGATATAAATGACGTAAATAGGGCCAGGGTATGACTCTACATCAAACTCTCAAAGCAATGTGTCCTATTAGATATGAGCTTAACTCACTGACAGGAAGTCAATGGGGACTCTGCATACTAGCACAAGGATAGGAAAAATATATTGTTGATTCTAAGATGTACTTGACACACGAGAAGGCCGACTTGCAAAGCCAAGAACTCTGCACAATGGCCGACAAAAGATAAAAATTCCTTTGAATAAGAACAGGACACAATATCTGACTTAGACAACATGGACTTAAAATGAACATTAACATAATTCTGCAATGCAGGAGGAAATGATAGAGTCTCCATAATGGCTGGAACAATAACCGGCCGAAGAAGTAACAAATCTTTGTAACTGGCTTAGTTTCCTAAAGTCATACTAACCCAAATTGTTGAGACTAGATTAAAACCTTTATGCTATGTTCAGAGGCAACTTGACTGCTACCAATAATGATAAACAAGACTCAATCCCATGCTCTTTTTATTATTATTATTATTTTTTTTGTCTTTTTCATATTAGGAAGCCTAGAAAAACATAAAATAATTCTAGAATACATGGAGGAAACAAGTGTCACGGGAAACAAAACTAGTTCCAAGTGGAAGGAACATACCTATGCTCAATGAAAGGAAGCATGTGTAGGATATGGACACTCAGGGGAATGTTTCCTCCTAGGTTACATGTGTCAAATTGCAAAGGAAAAAATTACAAGGCTAGTGATTGATGAGAATGCATAAGAAAATGGTTAAGCAACAACAAGATGAAGCTAACATTAGGCTCCAAAGTGCAAGTGGTATAATGCAATGCAATATTGCAAATTAACACATAAGTATGAAATCCACACGGGTAACTAGCCATAATAATATTGAGAAGAGTATGAGGTTTTCAAAGAAATGTCATGGCAGGAATAACAATGTTAGGGACCTAACATCCCTAACCCCTCATGTAGGCATAATAATATATTTCCATGTAATAAAGGCCAATATTAATAAGGCCTATCATTAAGGAAGAATAAGTCAAATGTAAGAATACCTAATAGAAACTTCCGCTTCTAGAAGGATCTTCCTCTAGATTGTTCTTTTGGATAGACATATTTAGTATAAATGGGAGTAGAGGGTATAAGAAGTTTTTTCTTGGATATTATTGTAATAGATCTCTACTCTGCTGGAGGTTTCCCCCCGAAAGAGGCAAGTGAACATTGTTATCATTAATCAAGGTGTTATTTTTGGTGTTATTCCGGTATTATTATGGTATTGTTTTGGTTATATCTGTTGATGTTTGGACAACATCGGGAATACATTCTTCCATATATATATATATATATATATATATATATATATATATTTCATAATATTTATAATACAACATATAAATATACTTAGTAAATATATAGTTACTTATTATCCAAGTGACACATCCATTCATGGATGGTCACCATATGTTCTATATCTATGAAACTTTCATCATTGTCATAACACCAATTTAATATAAGCATTTTCTATTGTACTCGTGTCTCTATGCATGGTTATTCTTCTTGCGATCTTGGTTATTACTGTTGCTAGTGTTCATGGTTTATGCTTCAGTTCAAGTAAATTTATAAAGTAACTGAATGTAATTGAACAGCATTAAAATCCAACATGGTTTCAGAGCAGCGTTCTTGAACGAAGACTATTGCACATGCATTGACCTTCTACAATAACTCGTCATACCTTTCCTGCAATTCATTGTTTTTTTGCAACTGCAACTCAGGCTAAACTTTCTGCACTCTTCCAACAACCATGGTGAACCATATTTTGGTGGAAGATAGGCTTAATGGAAAAACCAACTTTAGTTCTTGGAAATATAGATTGCTCATCACTCTAGAAGATAGTGAACTAATGAAGTGCGTTGAAGAAGTTGTACTAGAATCAGTTGATGATGCAGAAAAATCACAATGGAGGAAGAATGATGCAAAAGATAGAAAAATTATCATATATTCTATGAGAGACCATTTAATCCCTCACATATCCAACTTGAAGACAACTAATAAGATGTACAATGCCTTGAAGAAGTTGTTTGAGAGTAACAACACCAACAGAGAAGTTGTCTTGAGACACCAACTTCAAAATCTCAAGATGACGAAGTCTAATACAGTTGCCACCTTCTTCATGAAGATTTCAGAGACCAGAGGTTAGTTGGGTGCTATTGGTGAAATCATCTTTGATAGAGAACTTGTCATGATTACCCTTAATGATCTTCCAAGCCATTGGGAGCCATTCATTCAAAGTATCAATGGGCGATCCAAATTTCCCAAGTTTGATTGTTTATGGGTAGACTGTACTCAGGAGGAGACCAGACTTGCAGCTAGAGGCATGCAATGTTCCCATCATGATGAAAATCAATCCCTTGCCACTTGTTATAACCCTATGATTCATAGGATCATCTGTTGACTGGAAATTTTTCACTCTGGGTATATAGGTTTGCAAATAATATTTCATCTCTGCAAATTATTTTCAAAGGAAGCAGCGCACAAAACCCACCAAAATCGCTAAAGCCTAAGTTTTTGCTGCATTCGTGCCTGGAGAATAAAGAACGCGCTTAGATCGATGGTCAATCTAGTGGTGCGTAGATCAATGGCTGACAGTGGATTCCGGACCCCCTCGACTGTTCTACCTTTAACGGTGGGGGGGGGGGGTCCGGAATCAGAGATAATGAAGGCATACATCTAAACGGCTCAGGCACCAGCGTTTTAATCAAAGGCTTTGATTGAATTCCAGACCCCCCCGACCGTTCTGCCTTTAACGATGGGGGGGGTTGGAATGAAGCGGTTTTCTCGGCGGGCCCTGTCCCAACATGTCACCCATCTATCACATTGGACCTCCTCCGCTCCAGACCACTTACCATCCTTCCCACTTACCATTCACCATTTCCTAACATTCCCTGTCACCTCATGACGTCATCCTCCATTTTCCCTCCACCCATCCATGCATAAACCAAGCTTAGGATGAACAAAAAGAACAATAGGTTAGTTAGATTAAAATAATAATAAATGTTAATATAGTTAGTTTAATAAACTGGATTAGTTAATAATTAATTGGTTAATTAATAATAAATCAATTGTTAATTAATTAATCAATTAATGATTAATTAAGTTAATATTAATAACTAGGTTAGTAATTAGGATTAATTACATATTAAATAAAACAAATTAATAAAAATATTTAAAATATATATAATAACCAAAACATATAAAATAATAAACAAAAATATCAAAAACAAAATATAAAAACCAAAATAAAAACAAAAATATAATACAAATTATATTATATAAACATTTAAATGAAAAATAAAACTAATATAAGAATTGTAATAAACATACATAAAATATAATAAAAATAAACAAAACAAACAAAAATTAAACACAAAACAAATATATAATAACTAAAACAAAAAAACGTATATATAACAAAGCACGTAATAAAAACTAAAAAAAAAATCAAAAATTAAAAAACCTACATATCCTAAGTTTCTACCCTACCCAACTCCTGCTCACATTTGATACCTCATGCCCCTCCACTCACATTTAACAACAAATCAAACGGTCCATAAACTTTCCGGACCCCCCCTCACCATCCGAGCTTTAACGAGAGGGGGGGGGGGGTCCGGAATAATGGTTTTCAAAACCACCCCCCCTCCACGTGTCACGATTCTATTCCTGCGGACCCCCCCCAAAAAAAAAAACCGCTTATCACCTCAGGGGGGGTCCGAAATACCGCTTTTCCGAGATTAAAACCACTTTTCCCATTTTTGCCTAATTTTTTCTTATTTCAGCATGTGTTCGTCCGAGACAGTTTCTGGGAAAACGAAGACGGATTTTAAAAATCCGAGAGAGATTTTTTCTTAGAACGGGTTGAAGAACAAAAACCTCTCTCATTTTTTGCAACAGCACTACGATTAGGGAGAATCGAAGCCATATTCGAGGCCCATTTTTACATATTCTCAATTTTCCGTTATAGTCCCGATCTTGCAGGAGCTGTTACGGCTAGATGGGAATGAATTTGGCAAAACGGAAGGAGGTTTTTGTCCAGAACATGCCCATATACAATAAAATCCTTCAGTTTTCTCCCAGGTGTCATCATTGAAGAGAAAAATACGTCTGTTCGGACCCCTCTTTCGCAGAAAACCGATCCATCTTTCATGGCAGAAAGTTCCAAATTTTGTGGGAGTGGTGGCTATTTTTGGCCGAGGCGGTTAAAACCGACTCTAGAAACTGATGGGGAAGTCTATCCTAGTTATCCAGAGGATTTTAATGTAAAATGGTTCGACCTGTAAGGTTCCTTGCTGGACCGTGGGCTGTGCTTGGCCAGAAAACTTCTTTCTGTAATTTTAAATGATCAATCAGTGATGGACATGTTATTTTTACTACAGGATTCTTGTGTGGATGTATTGGTGGCATTTTTTCTCTATTAAAGTATTTTCCTGTCCTCTTTCCACTTGTTTTTCAATTCTTATTATCAGAAGAAAGTACACAGAGCAGAATTTATTGGGCAAATACTCTGCATCTGTCCTTTTGATAATCTTTATGTTATTCATCTAAAAAGCTCAGTTCAGGAATTCTTAGCTTCTCCTTTGCCTGGATTTTTCCTCCCCTATTTTTCCTCAAATCGACATCATCAAAAGTTATTTCGATCCAATATTTCTGCTACCTTGCCCTGTGTAAGAGCTTTTTCCAGATCTGAGAATGAAACACATATTCAAGTGTAGACCCCATTTGCCCAATGGCCCTCCTTACTGTCCTAAAACAACCATTTAAAAACCCCAACCCCACATTTGCATAACTAGCCTAATACCTATTAAAACAAATCTATATCAGACAGAGAGATCCCTCTCTGAGTCTTGGAGGGCTAGATCCAAGACTCGAAGTGGTTTTGATGTTGCCTCTGTGACTGCCTCCGCAGCCTTGGGCAAATTACAGAGTGCTAACACCACCCGTGAAAGGAAAAGCAAAGGAAAAAGAAGAAGTTTCGGCAAAACCTTTAAAGGAAGGAAGTCAACACCAACTTTTGAGGACAAAAAGAAGGACATGTCAAAGGTTCAGTGCTTCAGATGTGACAAGTATGGCCACTATGCAAAAAATTTTCCTACATGGACGAAAGGAAAACAACATGCTTCCACTACTAATGTTGATTTAGAACCACCTCAAAGGATGTCAAGGAAAGAAATAATGAACGATTAAGAGTTCTTATTCATTTTATCCCTCTCAAGTATGGTTCCTACTAGTAATGATGTTTGGTTGATTGATAGTGGTGCTTCCAGACATACGATTGGATACAGAGAGCACCTTATAGATCTAGTTGAGAAAGAATTTTGTTTTCATTTTGTACTTGGTGATGATGTGAGATATACTGTGAAGGGATTTGGATCCACCTCCTTACAATTGTATTCTGGCACCCCACTCCATTTGAGTGATGTATTATTTGTACCTGGAATGAGAATGAATCTTGTCTCTATTTCATCCTTAGAGAACAAAGACTAAAAGGTTGATTTCTCTGATGGAAAAGTTCTTGCATGGAACAAGAAATCTAGTATGGATTCTTCTCGGGTGATTGGTGTTCGAGAGGACATATTGTATAGATTGATTGTTTGACCAGTTCAGGCCCTAATACATGATTATATTAGTTTGAGTGAACTATGGCATAGGAGACTTATTCATTTACATTATAGAGCTCTTCCCGCTCTAGGGAAGATGGTGACAGGCCTTCCAAAGATCCATGTTGAACACAATGGCATTTGTAGAGTTTGTTCTCTTGGAAATAATTCCAAGAGGTCCTTTTTGAGTAGCGATAATATATCCAAGGGGATCTTAGACTTGGTTCATACATATTTATGTGGACCCATGACAATTTATTCCTTAAGTGGATACCTATACTATGTGATCTTCATTGATGACCACTACCGAAAGACTTGGATTTACTTATTGAAGATCAAGGATGGAGTCCTTGCTAGATTTCAGGAATACAAAGCACAGGTCAAAAACCTGACCGGAAATAAGATTAAAGTGCTAAGATCAGATAATGGAGGAGAATACATCTCTCAGGATTTCAGTGATTTCTACATTGAGGCAGGGATCAAGAGGGAGTACACTCTTCCTTACAACCCTCAAAAAAATGGGGTTGTAGAGAGGAAGAACAGATCTATTATCGAGGCAATCAAGGCAATGATTCTTGATCAACATTTACCTATGTGTTTTGTGGCCAGAAGCATCAATGACTGCAGTGTATGTTTAGAACAAAAGTCCTCATAAGATTGTAAGGAACGTGACTCCCGAGGAGGCCTTCACCAGAGTGAAGCCTGGGGTTGGACACTTCAGGATATTTGGGTGTCCGGTATACATTCATATACCCAAAGAGAAAAGGACCAAGCTAGACCCTTCAGGAAGAAAGGGTACATTTGTGGGGTACACTGAGTCTTCGAAGGCATACCAGATCTACATCCTTGGTCAAAGACAAATTGAGGTGAGCAGAGATGATACCTTTGAGGAGGAGGTATCCTTCATTAGATCTAGAGGATATCAAATGGATATTGATAGTGAGAAAGAAGAAGAGATGGTTCATTCCCCCCCTCACCCTCCAACAGTTCAGAGGGAGAAAATTGAGCCTATTGATTCCATTCATCCTTTACCTCCAGTTGATGTTCTGAGATATATTGTAGTAGGTCAGAAGAGACCTACATGGGCTTGTCATATTCTGCAAGAGGCAGAAGGACATGTAACTCCTCATGGTACCTTCCGGGAGAGCAAGATACCTTAGCGATATTCGTGCTATACCGTATCTATGAGCCACGTCATTGATTCTGAGCCTTCATGTTATGAGGAGGCATCTAGTCAACCAGTATGGAGATATGCCATGATGGAGGAGTATCAGTCCATCATGAAGAATGATGTGTGGGATATTGTTCCAAGACCTGAAAGGAAGTCTGTAGTGACTTCCAAATGGATCTATAAGATCAAAAATACAGTTGAGGGAAGCATCGAGAAGCACAAAGAAAGATTTATTTCTAGAGGATTCTCTTAGGTGGAGGGAATAGATTATGAGGAGACATTTTCTCCTGTTTCTTGATACACTTCTATCCGGACGATTATTTCCCTCGCAGCATCCATGGGTTGGAAACTACATCAGATGGATGTGAAGACAACCTTTCTCAATGGAGAGATTGAGGAAGAAATATACATCGAGAAACCACATGGTTTTGTCATACATGAGAAGGAGTCTCATGTGTGTAGGTTGAAGAAGGCCCTGTATGGACTCAAGTAGGCACCTCAAGTTTGGTATGTGATGATTCATGGAAACCTGATGAGTTTGGGCTTCAACAAAAGTGTTGTTGATCCCAACCTGTACTACAAGACTATTAACGGTGAGGCCTTGATTTTGGTCCTCTACGTTGATGTTTTATTCCTCACCGGTACAGAGAGCCTTATTATTGAATTCAAGTATGCATTGGCCTCTGAGTTCGAGATGAAGGACCTTGGTATGATGCACTACTTCTTGGGACTAGAGGTGTGGAAAAGAACTGGTGAGATCTTCCTAAGTCAAGGGAAGTACATAGTTGAGATATTGAAAAAGTTTGGGATGCTAAACTGTAAACCCATGGCTACACCAATGGTGATGAATCTGAAGAAAATATGTGTGTCTTCTTCTGATTCTGATGAGTTTGATCTGACCCCGTATAGACAATTGATTGGATCATTGATGTATCTGGTTAACACCAGACCAGATATTTTCTATGCAGTGAGTGCACTTAGCCAATTTATGAGCCAACCGAGACAAACACAATGGATTGCTGTGAAGCATGTGTTGAGATACCTACGAGGAACAATTGGACATGGTTTGAGATATACTTCTAGTATTGACATGAGATTGCAGGTATATATAGACTCTGATTGGGCAGGGAGCGCAGTAGACAGGAAGAGCACCTCTGGGTGTTGCTTCACTTTGGGATCTGCCATGGTTTCCTGGTGTAGTAGGAAACAAACTTTTGTGGCCTTGAGTACTGCAGAAGCAGAGTACATTACATTAAGTGTGGCAGTCTATGAAGCAGTGTGGCTTCGCAAGTTCCTTGCAGATTTATTTTGACATGTGCTAGATTCCACCATTATTCCTTGTGATAACCAGAGCTGTGTGAAGCTCTCAGATAATCCAATGTTTCATGACAAATTGAAACACATTGATATCAAGTACCATTACATCTGATACATGGTGTAGATGAAGGCCATATTGGTGCAATACCTTCCTATAGATGAGTAGGTTGTTGATGTTCTTAACAAACCCCTTACCAAGATGAAGTTTGAGTACTTCCGTGATAGACTTGGTGTGATAGAGAATGTATCCCTCACTGAAAGGGAGTGTTAATGTTTGCAGCTTCCTGAAACATTCTCCAGATCATACTCCTCTGTGACTGAAGTGAATTGATCTGTGATGACACTTATCCGAGAAGGGATAAGTGGGTTTGGGATTATATCCCAATGTCCCATGTGGAGAGCACATGAGGACATGTCAAGGGAATTGACCCTTGATGTCACACACTATGGGAGTTGACCCTAGTGTTTCTAGAGGGTGTAGCCTCTAGAAGTCCACATGGGA